>SNQJ01S0199793.1:0-17038 GCA_010110895.2 Picea sitchensis | reverse complement strand
TTCCTGCGCGTATAAGAACGCTATTCCTCCTGAGCTTATTCTCCTCGAATCCTTAAAGGATTCTGACGTCTGCTATCGATCATTCACCTCTCTGAACCTTCCATCTTCACTGTTGTACTTAAGCTATCATCACTACTGTACTTGCCATCAATGACAAGTCTATGCTGCCTGTAAAACATGCCAACACTCCTTTGTACATTCTTCCTGCACCCATGTCATCTTCATTGCTGTGTCATCATCTAGCTTCTTCTGCCATAGACGATTGCCATCAATGACAACCTTGACATTCTGAATCCTCTCTGCTATTGCCATATTTCCAACAGACATTTGGTAGCACAGTTGAGGGTCAGAGATAACATGATTATGGCAGCCATTAGACACATTGATGATACACATGCATTGGTGGTAGAGTATTGTTGGAGGGCCATGATGGCACATGATAGTTCAGATGGGGAGTTTCCCATTGATAAATTTCAGACACTCAGGGAGAGAGTGACTTTGATGAGGACCGACTACTAGCAGTTACTTATGGATAGAGATTACCTTTTGGAGGTTGGAGAGATGTATCATGGGGCGCTAAAGGAGAAGGAGACTGAGGTGGACTGACTCACTCATGAGTTGGTGAGCACACAAGGATTCTTGAAAGGCATACAGACAACCCTTCAAGAATCAAAGTCCAGATTAGAGGAGCTCCTTGAGGAGGCTAGTCAGAGATCCACCACATCTTTCTCAACAAAGAGTAAGATATATACTTCAACTACATCGCTAGAAGATGTTGGCGGTTTGATAGAGGAGCACTAGTTGATGGAGGAGCATAAGGGATACCCATGATCATTGATGATTATGGAGAGATGTGACCATGAGAGGCTTGAGGATGTTCATGTGTCACAGGGACCACCATTCATGAGGACCTCTGAGACAGTTGGTACTACACATACACATGGGGATTCTAGTGCCAGGGGTAGATATGAGGACACATCCATTTGGGTTCCAGGATTAGTTGATATCCATGTAGAGGTTGACCCAGCAGTACACTCAAGATACATGATGATGCAAGAGGATACAAGAGCTTTCATGGGTATACAGGGGCATACATTGATGAGTGGTAGTCCACAGGGGCATGTAGAGGTGTACGGTGGGATCCAGGGGCATGCGTTGGAGTGCAGAGAGGAGACATACTTGGTGGAGCATGGATATTTATGTGGAGAGCGGTCCTCTCCTTTATAACAGTACATGGACCTTGGATATCACATTCACAGTAACAACAATCATATGAGTGATGATAGAGGGACTAGTGTGATTGACCATCAGTGTGTTGATTCACCTAACGTTGTACACGATGGCATGAGATTGGTGTGGAGTCTAGGAAAATATTCACCATGGATGTTGGTGGATAATGTTTTGGTCAAGCCTTTGGGATTGACTAATGCATATGACACTTCTCAGTCCTACATATAGTTGCATAAATTTATGTTAGCCTTCCCTGATACTTTTCGTTCATACAACAACATAGGGGAAGATAGGCAGCTGCATGGGACACAAAGAGTTGTTGGGTAGAGACCACCTGACAGGGGATACTTCATTATATGCAGTAGGATAGGGGAGGTTCACTCGAGACAGTCATATGAGGCCTTGGGTGTGATGGAGAGTATCCTAAGCTGTGGGACAAAGGATATTTCAGAGGTGGATATAGGTTCAGAATCTCATTGGGGTGAGGATGGGGAGCATAGTAGGACAGATGCTTCTAATGAGGACTATGAGGTTAGTTGGCAGGATGTATGGTCGTAGCAGGCAGTGATAGAGATCTTGAGGACCATACATGATGTACCTATGGTTAGACAGCTTGGACATTTCATGACCCGTCAACAAATCAGAGAGAGATTCTCTTGGGAGGATCTAGAGGATGATGTCATGAGGCATGTGGGGGCATGCTCGGTAGGTCAACATCACGAGTCGGGGCATGATTCCTTAGCCACCCTCGTTTCAGGGCAAAGTTGGGAGAGTGTGTTATCATCTCTCGACCCTAGTGTACTAGGGCTGACATCATAGGGATATTGTCGAAGTATGGGACACCGCAAGAAATAGTGGGGGTTAGCATGGAGGCCGAGTTTAGTGATCAAAGACAGGACAACATAGCTATCAGTGCACTTTGACTCAATATTTACAATTCAGAAGACACCAAGATATGTGGTATGACATAATCAAAGTTATTTGATGCAGGGTTTGGTGCACTTCCAGAGCGCATGGGATTTTTTGGGACACTCATGGTTGATTCCTTCCATTGTTAGGGGGATTTGAGTGCAGATGGAGATGAGGACGCTATGTGGCAAGATGGGTCTCCTTGGTTGAGAATAAGGAAAATGAGTATATCATATTCTTGGTTAGTAGGGGATATGGATACTACTGGAGGTGGTAATTTGCAGGCTGGTTTAGGTGAGATATTCCTTGAGGGATGGATATTGTATTTACTTGCTCTATTGGTTGGGGATATTCAAGATACTCTTTGCGTTCATGTCTTATAGGAATATACTTTACAGGGCAATGTAGTTCACATCTTGATTTGAGATCCATATATTAGAGTGATTGGTAGTCTAGTGGTTGATGGAGTTGAGATCAGAGTAGAGAGATTGCTTAAGGAGTTGACTAAGGATCTACTGCACATCATCGTTCTACTCATCAGGAGAATTCTGGGGGCAGGCGTGGCAAGCACTTTGAGGGACCGTGTTTTGAGGGGAGAGTACTTCTTGTCACATAGGTGGATATGGGACCTCGAGATCATACACATTTTTATTCAGCTATTGCTTCAGGACAAGTAATATTCAGGTAGGGATGATTGTAATGTCCCCATTTTTGGATTCCCTTATGTTACAGTTTGGGGTGATAGCGAGCTTAGGCGGTTTTGAGGAGTTTTATGGGGACTGACTCAAATTATTCATCATATTTCATCATCAGGATCCATTCCGCACAACTTGTCCTTGGCTTTGTTGCATTCTGACGAATTTCATAATTTTTGGTTATTATTAAACATATTTTAATTAATTACACTAAAGGTGCTATTTGGAGCTTGTTTCTTGGAGAAACACCTTAGTGTAATAGCTCGTTGGAACCAGGACAAAAATATCTACAAGATAGGATGATAACAAGTGACTTTCAGTGGAAGGAGAAGTTATAAGGGCGAATTAATCAATTTTTGGAGTAAAAGGGGTTATTAAATTAATAAAGTGATTTTATGAAGAAATATTAAAGATGAATTAAAAGTCACTTGAATGGAAAAAGGTGAAAGTGGGTATAAAATAGAGATAGGGGCTTCTATTCTCTCATTATGTTGATTGTTATTTTGATGTATGGCTTCTTGGCTAGAAAGCTCAAGGTACTTGGGGGTTTTGAGGTTTTTGACTGAATAAACCCTAGATATCATAAAGGAGGTGAAAGATTCCTCTGTTCTTGATCCAATCTTGGCCAAGGTGGTGAAATATTCCACCCTGACCATTCTATTTTGGTTTCAGATCAGTTTCAGAAGCAACTTACGGAAGTAAGGCACATCTTTGGGGTCTTTCTACAGAGTTAGGGCACATTGTCCATGAGAGAAGAGTTTGTGGGGACTTATGGACTTTGGATCTGGAAGAGGTTTCATTTCAGAAGTGTCAGCTATCACCAAGGCACTTTTTCTCATCATTTTATGGAGGGATTCCATGCCATATTTATTTATTCTCTCAGTTGTGCGAGTTTCTTGAAGGAGGGTGTATCTTTCTTTGGAAATATTGAGTTGGAGGGTTTAGATGTGCATGCAACTACCAAGGGATCTCTTCCATGAGAATATATCCTTCAGATATATAGGATTGCAACCATTCTTGTGAAGTTTGGAGGTCTGAAACAACAAATACATGATACTAGGGTGCGCACCAACCAGGGAGGGCACAATTATGCTTGGTTATTCAACAATTTGAAGGAAGGAAACATTATTGGTTCAGTAGATCTTTTGTATGCAACTATTGGAGGCATAAATAAGCATAGATCTTTTCTTATTACTGTAACTTCGAGATATATTCAACCACACTCATTATCTATCCATATCTCTTACCGAGGTTATAGATACAGATATTGGTGGTTTGATAGAGGAGCACCACACTCATTAGATACGATTAGCACCTAACGTCCTCTCTCTCAAATGCACCTATCCGCTGATAACCAAATTTAACCTAGAACTCCTAAGATGAAGTAATATCTAGGCTGACATATCTCTACACATATGCCAACTAGGTCTCTCCTGCAACATCGGGCGGTAGCGTAGGGAAATGGGGAAAATACACCCCCTCCTAGACAACCTAGTGATAAAAATATACATCCTCCTTTGTGGGATGATACCACATATCTAGACTGATCCCGAACCCCTGTCTCCCATGATCCCATCGACGGATCAACTATTGTAACAATGCAAAGTCCACCCTAAGGGATCTTCCCTCCCAATAAAACTTCAAGAGACCAATTTCCATCAAAAGGTCATGAGTATGTTGTGAATTCGGGTGATGGTAAACCTCCCTATCCCTACCCTAGCTTCCCACTCATGCAAAAAAGTATATGTCTCGACCCAATGTCACCCCACCTCCTCCTCCTCTCATTGTCGTCATCTCTTATTCACATACAAATAATGTTAGGCACATATATAAAGATACAATAGTTTGAAATTACAAAACAAATAGATATATAAATGACATGTATTTAAAAAATAAAAATAAAAAATTGCAAAGAAATCTATAAAATAAATCGGTGCGCCCCCAACAGTTCATATGCCTCGATATCGGTGCGCTATAGCAGAAAAATAACACCGCTAAGTGATGCATCCCATAAGACTATTTGCATTGACAACATCCTTTTATCAGTAACAATTAATCTCGTTAATAAAGACACACCATTACAATAGAATTTATAGCGCACAAATCCATGGTGCCCTTTGTTAAACCAAATGCATCGGTGCACCATGTCTACCAGAGCACTGGCATGCCGTCTACTAGTGATGTTGTATTTACGACATCAATGCGTTTTGTGGACTGATGGGCACCACTAAGCTAAACTTCGATTCCGTAGTTGAAGCGGTGCAATGGGTTACTATTAATGCACTGACACTAGCGTGTTAGTGGAGCACTGACGTTTTGTACATCGGTGTGTTGTAAAGGATAAAGCACCAGGAACGCTGCATTCGATGAGATGCCCTGCTTTTAAAATTCAAGCAATATATGTCCCGGTGTGTTTCTGTATACATGACCGGTACGTCTAATTACAATGGTTGCATTGCTACGTTAAATTTTATAAATCGTTATGTAAGTGGTGCCCTCAGTTAAGTCAAGTGTACCAATGGGTAATGTTAAACGACACCAATGCAATTTATTCAGTGAGTGTATGATTTTTATAAAGTATGGTGTTGCGTTTGAAATTTGACATTTCGGGGCATTATGTGTTTGGTTTGTACTGATGTGATTTGGTGCAATTTGCACACCACTAGGTTAAATTTTCATACAACGTTGAGCTAGCGGGGCAGTTAATGAAGTGAAATGTGCTAGTGTGGGTAGAAGTTGTTAGTTGAGTGAAGTATAGCGGCATGTAATGTTAAACAACATTGAAGTGATTTATTCAGTGTGTATATGTTTTTTATAAGATATGGTGGTGCGTAATGTTAAACAACACCAGAGTGATTTATTCGGTGCATATATTTTTTTTATAAGATATGGTGGTGCATTTGAACATTGATGGTTCAAGGAGTTATTTTTCCGATGCGCCCCAGTGTTGTTGTATAGAATTTGTTCACCACTGGGTTAAATTTTATATATGGTTGAGCTAATGGTGCGGTTAATGAAGTGAAATGTGTTGGTGTGGTTCGAAGCACATTATGCCCCGGTTTCAGATCATTTAGAAGGACACACCACTTTATTTCTAATAATTAATCGTAGTGCACTTAACAAAACCGCACCGGTGCGTACATGTATTCAACACCTCGACAACGATGCTCACTATGTATTTAACACAGTATAGACTGCATCTGGGCGAGTCAAACCATTTAGGTGCACTACGCAAAATTGAAAAAAATTGCAAACTTCCAACTAAATTGTAATTTTGAATGGATGAAAATGCCAATAGGAAGGTAATAAATAATTTGCCTGGTCTCTTCTGTCTCAAGGAGGCATAGTTACACCATTGAGATGAAATGAAAAGTTGTGGTGATTTCCAAAATTTGGAAATGTGTGGAATCCAGTGATGGAGCTTTCCAAGTTGGTTTAGAGCACTGAAAATGGGGCATCTTAGGAAAAAGGTGAGCAGGGGTTCTTGCTTAAGAGTGTGAAAGCATGAGATGCACTATAAAAATGAAAATCGGTTTGTTAATTTTTATTTTATTTACCCTACCTTAGTGCACATTTAGACAGGTAGGTGCACTGGTGGGTGATGTTCAACGACACCGGTGTGATTTATTTGATGCATATAATTTTATTATAAAATATGGAAGTGCTTTTAAACAATGACTCTTTGGGGTGTTATGTTTAGGGTACATCGCAGGGAGAATTATTAAATGTGGTGCACCAATAAGTTAAATTTTATAAGTCGCTGAGATAGCAGTGTGGTTAATTAAATGTAATGCATTGAATCTGTTATAAGCATGTTTTGTGATGGCGTCAAGGTAGTCCAAAGGACACACCGCTTTGATTTTTGGTAATATATCACAGTGCACTAGCAACAGCGCCGCTGCAGACCTATATAGATGCATCGGTGGAGGTGTTTCTAGTACGCCCTAGGGTGATTAATTAAACATGTTGCATCGCTAGGTTAAATATTTAATCATTGTAATAGTGGTGTGGTAAACAAAATGTAACACACCGATGCAGATATAATCCCAGTTTGCATCGATATAGGGGAGTTTCGAAGGATGCACCGCTTTGTTTTTTGGTAATTTTTTGCAGTGTGCTAGCTTGAACGACACTGGTATGACCATATATTGATGCACCATCGGTGGTGCTCACTGTGTATTTAACACAATACGCACCGCTTCGGGGCGAGATGAACCGTACAGGTGCATTGTGTGAAATTTAAAAAAAGTTGAAAAATATGCCCAATTTCAAGCTAAATTGTAACTTTGATTGGATGAAAATGAAAATAGGAAGTTAATAAATAGTTTTCTTTCTCTATTCTGGCCCGAGGAGGCATGGTTGCACCATGGAGAGAAAATTAAAATTTTTGGTAATTTCCAAAATTTAGAAATGTGTGTAATCCAACAATGGAGCTATCCAGGTTGGTGTAGAGCACCGGAAATGGCGAGTCTTGCGAGAAAATGTGATAACTGATGCTTGCTTGAGAGTTTGAAAGAACATGATGCATTATGACAATGAAAATCGGTTTGGTAATTTTTTTTTATTTACCCTACCTTGGTGCGCCTTTCGATAGGTAGGCACGTCGATGGGTTGTGTTCAAAGACATTGGTGCGATTTATTTGGTGCATGTAATTTTATAATAAAGTATGGTTGTTCTATGAGAACATGGATGCACTGAGACATCATTTTTCAATAAAGTTTTGGTGCATCTATATGTTAAAGATGCACCGATTAAAAAAACCTCCACAAAAACGTCGTTCCATGGGCCTTCGATATGAACACTGACGAGGCACTTGAACATTTAAGCTACAGTGTGGTCGTTATTAGATGCACACCAGTGTGTCTATTCCATAAAGTCACATTGACAAAAAAACTCTGCAAAAACCTCCAGTCACTCGTCTCTGCTAACAACCTTTTGTATTTACAGCTAAGGGAAGAATTTTTCAGGGAGTTTCCATAAAAACCTCCATTAGAAGGTGTTCTCCTTGTAGTGAAATAAAATTTCATTTCAACTGGGTGGTTTGAAAAGAACCTGAAAATTCTACATGACATCTTATTTGATATTTTCCATAGCCTACTATCATATTTTTGAAGACTTGACGAGGGAAAATAATGTTCTACGAGAACATGAACACACCGGTGACATCATTTTTCATTAAGTTTTTGGTGCATCTATATGTTAAAGATGCACCGATTAAAAAACCTCCACAAAAACCTCTTTCCATGGGCCTTCGATATGAACACTGACGAGGTGCTTGAACATTTAAGCTACAGTGTGGTCATTTTTAGATGCACACCAAAGGTGTCTATTCCATAAAGTCGTGACGCATTAAAAAAAAAAAACTCAAAACCTCCAAATACTGTCATTAACAACCTCTTGTATTTACATGTGCTCATGGATAAATTTTCTAGGAGGTTCCATAAAACCTCCACTAGAAGGTGTTCTCCTTGTAGTGAAAATAAAATTTCATTTCAACTAGGTGCTTTGAAAAGAACCTGAAAATTCTACATGACATCTTATTTGATATTTTCCATAACATATTGTCATACTTTTGAAGACTTGATGAGGGAAAATAATGTCGATTTCAAGGTGGAACTAGTCCTTGTCTAGTATCCAACCTTCTAGAGACACAAGACTCAATACTATTTCTACCTAGTCCACAACAATTTTATTTCTCTCAATTTTAAAATTAATCATTGGTTTGAACACATCAATACTGTCACTTGAAGTTGCCACCTTTCTCTCGTGGAAATCAATTTTTGATACCACAGAGGATTTTAGTGTAATAAGTTTATTCGGTTTCCAAGATAAATCCTTTTCACTCCCTTTCTGTGTATCCGACATATACTTTGTTATAGAACTGTGCAGACAATACAAGTACTGGGCACACTTATTTAGCCTCTACGAAAAGGGAAAATCAGCTTCATCCCATTGCCCGAGAGTTGGAGAATTTGTTGTAAAGCATATCATTCATCTAAATGAATTCGTAGGACAATTTGACCAACTTGGCCTAAAATAAGTTGAATGTGTTGAGGGTTTTGATGCTAATGATATATTTACTACACACATGTCCCTGGTGAGATATTCTTCTTATTTCACTAAGTCCGAACATGTTAAGGAAGGAGGAGGGACAATCAAAATCTCCCCGAGACCTCAATCGATGAAACCTTGAATGATGTTGAAGAGTTAGCAAGTACTAATGAATGTTATAGACAAAAGGGAAGAGAAGTAACAAAAAAGAACCCCAATTCTCCTAATGTTTCACAGAGAAGTACCTCGACTAAAAAAAACCAAGGAATAACAATTTGGAAACAAGGAAAACACTTGTCAAAAACTCAAATGATGACAGTGACAAAGACCTTATGAACAAAAATCATGAAAAATCCTATGTTGTGCATACCTTTGCTAAAATAAAGAGAGAGACCCAAAAAATGGGACTGGAAATACCAGAAATTCAAGAAATTCCCCGAGTAATGGATGTAGATGAAGCTATCGAAGAACCCAATTGATCATAACAACGACTGTTGGAAATCTAGAAAAATTTTGAAGATTTGGTCATCCAAGAACCAAAGATATTTGAAGAAGAATCTATAACACTTCACCACGTAGCCTACAATAGAAATTCCAAAAAAATGTTAATTCAAAAGGTAAAAATGAAGAACAAAAAAGTGTCTAAAAAATGGAATTTGGAAATTGATTTCCATGGGGTTTCCCCTTCAAAAATTGCACAGTTTCATGAGGCAAACAAAGAAGCATTGAAATAACTATCCTAATATTGAAAAAAAAATTCTAAAAGAAAAAATAAAGGAATTAGAGTTAGAGTTTGATTTCAAACTGTTTGTTGAGCCATTAACCACAATTCAACCAATACTTACCCTAAAGGACATCTTAGAAAGCAACAGTAAGTTGAAAGGTTCATCAAGTTTGTTGTTGGGAGTGGGAAAGGTCATTGGAGATGGAATTCAAAAAAGAATAGATGTAATCCATGATATCTAGGAGATCACACATAACTCTACCATCTTTCCATCAAGGATTATGCATTTCAGAGAGTAACTCCAAAAGGATCTAGAGAATGACCAAGGCTTTTACAAGGAGGTTGTGGGAACATTTGCGACAAAATTTTCAAGTTTAAGTGATATCCACATAAGAGAACAAAATATTCCTCCTCTGGTATCTAAATGAAGCAAATTGATGCCTGTTAGTTGAAAAGAATTAAAAGTTTAAGAGAACCACAAAATGAGTTGCATGATATGAAAATCAAAAGAGGTGACCTTTTTCTAAAGCTCATGGATCTTACAAAAGAACTCAATGGCCCAAATTTATTAATGGATACCATACTCATGTCTAAAGAGAAATTATTAGAACAACTTAAATCATTGAAGGTGGCATGGGCAAGTGAGTTCATCGACTCAATAGAATTCTCCAAAGATGAGGTTGAAAGGTGTCTTTTTTGATACATTAATAAGTATGATGACATCGATGACACATTGCACCAACTAAGTATATGTTGATTTTCATATGTGATGATATATGATCAATATTAATTGATTATTACAATGATGAGTGTTTTGTATATAGATAACAAATGGTGACCATCCATGAAAAAGATGTGTCCCTTGGATAAACAATAACTATTCATTATTATCATTTACTTATTATATATTATTTAATTATTAATCTAGGAAATGTCTTCCCTGATGTTGTCCAACATCAACACTGCGAACGAGGGAGACATTTTACATCATGCCAAGCTTGTCTTTGAAGTATATAACTTCACCCTAGACTCATGAAAATTATCTATCAGTCTTGGTAGACATCGCTTTCCCACCTAAGCTGAGGAGAAACTCCTTATGCGACTATCCCTCTAACCCAATTAACTCTCTCTAAGATCAAGCTCACTCTAGGTCTACATGTGATAGAATCTAGCATCTTGAGTCTTTATCATTCTTGTCAAATCACCATGACTAAAAAAAATAGTACACTAGGGTCGTTCACCACAAATACACACATGTGAGTGAATCTCAGCCTGATGCTAACTGACACGTGGAAATCACCTTTCAAGCACCTCAAGTCCATATTATTCCTTGTCATGATCAGAGGGAAGGACTACGCCTGGGCCCATTTACTCACAAGTACAATACTTATGATAAATGTATCCTATATATCCCTTAACTGCAACCCAATCTTAGAGAAGGCTTCTCCTTCCTTTCCGATGTTGAAAATATTAACACTCTTAGCTAGGAGGTATATCTACAGTAGTACACAACTCTTATCAAGTGGCACACAACCAATCGCTAGTAGTACACAACTATTGTTCAGGGACAAACTCACACTCACTGCACACAACCACCTGTGAGTAGTACACACAACTGTCAAGAGACACACACCTCTCGGCCAGCTGGTACACACAACCACCATAGTAGCAAAAGTTTTTCACACATGGCACTTCCATGTGGACTTTTAGAGGCTACTGCCTCAGGAAACACTAGGGTCAACTCCCATAGTGTGTGTGACGTCAAGGTCAATTCCCTCAACATGTCCTCATCTTATCTCCACAAGAGACGTGTCCCCTGTGCTCTCCACAAGGGATGTTGGGTTATAATCCCAAACACACTTATCCCTTCTAGATAAGTGGCTCACAAATCAACTCAACTCAATCAAAGAGGAGTATGATCTGTAGAATGTTTGTCGCTAATATGGCACTTCGATGTGGACTTATAGAGGCTACTCCTCTTAAAACACTAGGGTCAACTCCCCATAGCTCAGGACGCAAGTTCAACTTCCTCGACATGTCCCTATGTGCTCCAGTGGACGGGCTATAAGCCCAAACCCCACTTATCCTTCAAATAAGTGTCCCACTTATCCCTTTCCAGAAAAGTTTCCTCATAGATCAAGTCAACTCTGTCACAGAGTAGTACAATATGGATAATGTCTCGTAGCTTCAGAACATATCACCCTCTCAGGGAGGAGGAATTTCTACACACCAAGTCTATCACTTGAAGTACTCAAACTTTGTCATGGTAAGAACATCAACAACCTTTCCCATCTATAGAAATATATTGCACCAATACTTCCTTCCTCCCATTCATGTCTCGGATGAAATCCTACAAGAAGCCTCTAAAGCCTCACTACTTCCACACTACTTCCACGACTCGTGTCACTCATTGTGATATATTCTGCCTCTGCAGTATTGAGTGCTATATAAGTCTATTTCTATGAATCCTGACTGATCTAGAGCTGAAGCAACACCCTCTGGTGCTCTTTCTGTCAACTTCACTCCCTGCCTGGTCAAAATTATATATCTATAAATCCTCTTCATCTCCTCGAGACATACTCCATGTACCAAATTGGTACACTCTCTGTTGCAACTTAGTTTGCTCAAATCATGAGCTAGCTCGGGGTTCTTACTGCAAATCACTATTTGTCTCTTTTCTTGAGAGTAGGTCTTCCACTCTCTCTGTAGCTACTCCCTCTGGGATTCTGCAACTGCTCCCTTTATGACTCTATAACTTCTAAACACTTAGATTGAGAGTAGCTTCTCTACTATGTCAACAACTTCCCTCCTCTGGGTCTCCTCTATGTGGAATTGGCTCCTCTACTCTCTCTTTGCAATTGCTTCCTCTGCAACTACTCTATCTAGAACTGAGAGGCACTAACAATTTCTCTCTTTGGAGCTAGAGGTGACTCCTCCTATGCCTCTAATCCTTCTGACACTAAAGGTATCTCTTCCTCATTCTATGGAAGTAACTCAATCTCTATTCCTTTGGATGTGGTACCTCTCTGGGAGTGCTTCTACATACACTGGAACTATTTCCATGCATGCTTCCTCGACATCTCATGGCTTGACTCATGTACCGGGATTTCTACAACTCCTCCCTATGAGTCTCATATTGTATCTTCCTCCATCACAAGGTCCATCACCATATCTTGCATTCATGGTCACTAGAAATTTCTTTGCTATTTGGCATGGTCCCATTTTGGGAGGTACATTTCCCCTAAAGACTACCTGCCTTCCTCGAAAGATTATTTCCGGGTGTGATGTCACTCCATGACACTTCAAGGTTGGGAAGGTCTTGCCTCTCCATGTATGATTCTTTGCATGAGCTATATGACCCCCCCTTGAGTCTTGAATTCAAAAATAGATCATGCTACCTACCATGTGATCTCATTTTCCACTAACCAGGTCCCCCTTCTAAAGATTGCACCAGAAAGAGAGAAGATCAAGTGGACTGATCTCCTTTCTCTTTCATTTCTTGTACACTAGCAATATTGATGACATGCATAACATTATTAAGCACCCGTACCAGGGAAAGTGGCTCAAATACAATAAGACATCTTTCAAGCTATCGTACCAGGAAAAATGGTCCTTCAAAGAATTAAGGTTCCTGTATCAAGGATAATGACCCTTGCTGCCAATTGTCTTGTTTCCCAATGTCTACTACAATCATTGTTGTCATGAGAAACTGAATTCATTGATAGCCCCACGCAACTTTGATTGTCATAGTGAATCAACGTAGGCTCAAGCATTTAACCAAATAAATCTGCAAGGAGATTTGAAGCCATATCAAGCTAACTCCCACACTAGTTTCTATGTACTATCCCTCTATTGTTCTGAGCGCTACAAAATTCTTCTTCCTGCTAAACCATGAAATCATAGCAGTAGTCCCAAGCTAAAGAGCTAAACCCTCAAGTGCTCTTTCTATCCAATGCACTTCCTATCCAATCAAAGTCTGTATAACCATGCAACATTACTTCTCCACTGAGAAGTGTTTGAGTCCATACCCAACTATAACATGTCGATTCCAATTGCATGAAGTTTTCTCATTCAAATTTCTTCTATCAGAACAATTACAAGGTGATTAATTTCATACTCCCAGATCCATTTCATCGATCATGTCCTCTATTTCAAAGACTCTATATTGACACATGTAGTTGACACAGAGGTCAAGGTGAACAAACAAAGATTCATGCCATCTCGTTGCATTTCAAAAAATGGTTGGATGCCTTCCTTATCATACCGATGTTGGGAATATATTTAAATCATCAAGTTACATGACACTACATCGTGTGCTGGCATTTTTTCAAACAGGGCACATGCATAATGTAAATCACTAGATTGGGCATAAAGTTCTAATCAAAAGTATCTCTACTTAACATACTTTTCTCGAGGCATCGTGTCAAACATGCAACATGCCACCTCAATGCTCCCACATTTAGCATACAAGCTAACGAGTGCATTACCCACAACAAAATAAAAACCAAATCCCAATTTAACAATATGACCATGGACTCTCTTCCCCAATTCAAGAAATGGAAGGCTAGTACATGCACTTAGAACACTAGTAAATGTAAATTGGTTTGGCATCGTAACCACCTCTAGCATTTTATCATAGAGATGCATACCTTCCTTGTTAGATTTGAAAAGAGCTAAATGATGAAATAATTCTTGCATTTCACAGCACTTTAACCACCCATCGAAACCGATCGGCCGCAAAACAACCTGTATTATACATCAATTTTTCATACATATCACGTGCTTGTGTCGGTAAAGAATATAGAACCATTGTTGTGGACATCAAGGTTGTTTTCAAATAGAATAGGCTTTCCATCGACATGATTTGTGAGAGGAGAGTCAAAGCCACCATCCGACAAAACTACTGCTAGTCTGTAATAGGCATCGACTATATATAGATCTCCCGTCTTTCTGTGAAACCTAAGTCCAAGTGGTATGCCACATAATTTCTCATAGTTGGATTGATTAGATGTCGTTGATTTAATGTTGTTGTAACACATATCCACAGTTTAGTTCAGAGAAAGAAGAGCGAAATTTTTCCCATCCATGTTATAATTCGCCATCAACTAATCCTATATAAGGTCCTCTTCCCTAGAGATCAAAATCCAGAGACTCTCGTCCGTAGATCTCATCTTTAAATTCCATCTTGTCAAATCTGATTTTGTTGTGAGCATCCTATCGCCAACTGGACATGACTCGTTTATACGATGCAACTGCATGTTTGACAGTTTGGTAGTCGTGCTCGCTAAGGGGATCCACGAGGGTGACCACAACACCAATATTTATGACCAACATCATACGAATTTGGGTTGAATATTGTTGATTTAAATCAAAACCTAGAGTGGATTTACCAAAGAGATCTGATTCATCAAGATTGTTTGTAAGTGACAGTCTCCAAAACACTTGTAGATGATAGGATAGGTCTAACCAATAGCTCTCTCATTTTCCTGGGCCCTCCTGTGAGGGAGTCGAGCCCATTCTTGTTCTAATACCATGTTGATTTTCATATGAGATGATATATGATCGATATTAATTGATTATTACAATGATGAGTGTTCCATATATAGAGAACATATGGTGACCATCCATGAAGGGATGCGTCCCTTGGATAATCAATAACTATTTTATTATTGTCATTTACTTATTATATATGTTATTTAATTATTAATCTAGGAAAATTTATTCTCGATGTTTTCCAAACATCAACAATATAGACTTAAGAGGAATGGAGAATGAATTATTCGAGATAAAAACCAAGCACAAAATAACTATTGCTCTAATGAGGGAGTAAATTGAAAATGGTCGAGAGAAGCTTTGGTTAATATGACTGAGACAGATAAGAATGAAGTAATTAAAACAATTATTCCATCGCCAGCACAACAACCACCTACAAAAGAATCCTAAGCAAGCAAGTAAAGATTTTGAATATTTCCATCACAATAAGACAAGTAGCAACCTTATTCTTGCCCTTGCCATCTTTCTTCTACAGTCATCTATGATTTCGCCTTTTCTATTCCCAGTAATTTGTGAAACCTAACATTGACCCTTGTTTGTTTCTCTTTTGTCTTCCAGGTCTCTCTTTCATTTCATGGTCCACGGAAGCCCTACCCCAGTCCTCTTTGAAGGAAAACCACAATCTTTTATTTGTAACCCAAGACAATACTCTTTATTTATTTAAAGACATCTGTTATTTTTTTAGGCTTCCATGGAATTATTTTGGGACATAACATTATTGATTTTTCAAGACTTTTAATTTAAGCATGAGATTTCAAATGTGCGCCTATCATAATCTTCATTGGGTTTAATGAGATAAACATTTAGATTTCTTTGCCATACGTGGTCCATGTTTTTCTTTCTCTTTTGTTGAACATTGTGTTCTACTTTGATGAATGTTGTGATGGAAATGTTGTCCTATTTTGTTGCATACTCTTTTGGTTTATAAATCTTATAACATATTGTAAATATTTACTTTCTACAAGATACATGGTCCTTTCTCAATTATTCTTTGCATGTGAATGTTTATTTCAAGAATAAGCATGGTCCGCTTGCATGCATTTTATTTGTTCTTGTATGTTATTTGAAATAGAGGAGTACCACCTCTTTAAAAATGCATAGGGATTTATCCTTGTGAGGTTGATTTGAAGACCATAAGACGGTCTTTCTGATCAACACTCTCTTGAACAAATAAACCTCTAGAATAATTGACTATTCCTTTTTAGTAATCCTTTCATTATACATGCGAGCAACATCTAATAGAATAGAATAAATTCAAGCACTACTTTAACCAAAACCACATGGCCCCATCTGAATAGCCACCGACTACATGAAGTATTTATCTTTCTCTCCACCTTTGATATCAACCATTTCCAGTCACCCTTTTTATACATATTAGTTTTTAATTCAAATCCTAAATATTTCAATCTAGCATCTATTTCAACCACATATTCTAGGGAAACAATTGGGTGATAATGTTTTTTTCCCTCTTAGAGATACCCCATAAAGATATTGTTGATTTAGCTATGTTTATGTTCATGCCTACAACCATGTAGAATAAATCGATGATTTCTTTGAGTTTCTCAACCACTCTTCTAGAACCTTCATAGAAAATAGGCATGTCATCGAAAAAGAGCAAGTGTGTGACATAACAAGAGTTACCAACATTTATCCCTTTGAAACTACCATTTATGTTAGAAAAACAGGATCGCAAAGCAATAAAATAAAACAAATGTAATACAATAGAGACACAGATATACGTGGTTAGCCCAATGTGGGCTACGTCCACTAGAGAAATTTCCAGGTCCTTCCTTTATTATTATCCAACAAATGAAGGGATACAACCTACAACATACCCATTGTAACTTCCTCTTATTTCTCTCACAATATCCTCTC
>SNQJ01S0199792.1:0-17038 GCA_010110895.2 Picea sitchensis | reverse complement strand
AAAGCGTCTTCCCATGAGGGCTTTCACCATAAGGGGACCACTTTGGAGTTCATCCATATTTACTTCTTATCAACCATGAAAAAACAATAATGAGTCATAGTTACATCAAACACTATTGGGTCCATTACCTAAACCTTTATGCTACGGGTCTTTCTTCAAGGGTTGACATCAATGACAACCAACCTTAATCAACACAAACTCCATTATCAAGTCTTTGTGTTCAGATCTGATGCTTATGTCTCTTCATTTTTAAGTTTTCCCTTATTTAATGATGCACTTTGATTTATTCTCATTTAATGCAATTCTTTATAAGTCACGATGAAAACATCTCGGATCAGTGGGTAAAATTATGCCCTAGTAATTTAGTCTCCCTTTAGGATGGGTTGTCACTGGGTGGGTCTATGAAAGTTCATCATCCATTCCCTCCATTCTTACCACTTTCCATCTTTATTCCTCTCATTTTCCCCCTACCTTTGTTAAGGAATTGGGATTTTCCACACTAGTAAGGGTTGTACCTTACCTTGTGGGAAGAAGGGGCTAAAGGCCTAGGGGGTAAAAGTGGTTGGAAAGAGTTAATCAAAGATTAAAAAAATTGAGATGCTTTTCCCAAGGATTCCCCAAAAAGTAGTAAAAGGCTTCTCAGTAAGAAAAGGGAACCTGTAAGATAATAAACATTCAAGGTATTAGTTGATGGATGGGAGGTCTCATCATGAGTTATCCTATTCTGACCATGGGTATGTAGCGGTATGACACTACCATATATCTGGTCACCAAACCAGGGTAGTGGCTCTTGTTGGCATAGCCAAGAGAAAGGGGGTCTCATCACGAGCCAGCCTTCTCATCTCCGTGAAATTCTTGTGGGTAACGTTGTCACCTTTGGTCACCAAACTAGGAAGGTGTCCCTCAACTCTTCCCATGAAACATAAAACAAAAAGATAAAAAGAAATAAAGCTAAGAATAAAAGTCATTGAATGGGATAGGAAACAATGGCATCTATGACAAGGTGCGACTCGCACTCTATAGAGGCACCCACAAGTAAGATTTACATTTCCCTGTTATCACTACACCCCATTCCCAAATACTTACCCCACGCCACCTCACACACACTTAAATGACCTATATTGGCTCTCACCTGGGAAACACCCCAAAATTAAGGAGGATTATCCCAATAGGACACCCCAATACCTTCTCCAAACCTAAATTTTTAAACTACATAACTTCTTTGAGTATTTGTCTAGGTAAAGGGGGGGTTGATGCACATGTTTGGGTAATTTGATTATTAGATGTGATTGAAATTGCTATGATCTTTGTGACTTATGAAACCCTGGAAGATGTACTTGTTGTTGTTGTAGGACTTTTTTCGGTGGACAGGTACATATGGGGGAATGATTAGCTCGGACCTCCATGGCGATGAAGTCCCAACAGATGGATGTTGTAACCCCAACCAGAGGCAAAGACACCAGAAACTTGCACCAGGAAGAAAGTGTTCGACAACACAGGTATTCCAACGGAGGACAAACACCTTCAGTAACCACTCACATAACCAGATCAAAGATCAACACACCGATGTTTTCACGTGGTAAAACCCCTACGAGGAAACATCCACGGCCCCAGCCAATGCGGCCACTTGGNCACGGCCCCAACCAACGCGACCACTTGGAGCAGTTTATTAATGCAAAGAAAAAGATTACAGAGAGATTTTACAAGAGATTTTCTCACAATCGATCATCAGCAAATGACCCTCCATTCTCTTTAAATAGATATCATGGACCAATCGGGTGTTAAGCCATGGATCAATGGTCGTTAAGATTGAGGAGAGTATGAACCGTCAAATCACTCTATGTCGGGAACATATCATGACCGCCAGATTTCCTAACTACAAATGCATACTAATACATACTAAAGAAACACACTTTTACCTAACAACATATTAGACTAAGTAGATCTTAACTAACTCCTAAGTGTCTAAATATCCTAACAGAAGGATCTAACTTCTGTCACATTCTTATGTGTTGTCCACTCTTTAATGGCCTCAATTTTTTCAGGGTCCACTGTTATCTGTTCTTCAGATATGATATGCCCCAAATAGTGAATTTTGTTTTGATAAAATGAGCACTTGCTCAATTTGGCATACAATTGATGTTCTCTTAACACTTGCAGCACCATCCTCAAATTATGTTCATGCTCTTCTTCCGACTTGGAATATACAAGGATGTCATCCAGAAAAACAATGAAAAACTTGTCTAAATATTCCCGGAAAACACCATTCATCAAGAACATGAAAACAATTAGTGCATTTGACAACCCAAATGGCACCACTGTGAACTCATAATGACCATACCTTATCCTAAAGGCAGTCTTGTTGATATCTTCCTCTTTAATCCTTACCTGATGGTATCCTGACCTAAGATCTATCTTAGAAAATATTTTTTCATCCTTCAATTGATCAAAGAGATCATCAATCCTAAGTAGAGGATACTTGTTCTTTATAGTTACTCTGTTCCACTGTCAGAAGTCGATGCACAATATCAATGTCCCATCTTTCTTTTTCACGAACAAGACCGGGGCACCCAAAGGTGACACACTTGGGCGTATATACTCCTTCTTCAGAAGTTCTTCAAGCTGCATTTGCAATTCCTTCAGCTCTGGTGTACTCATTCTATAAGGAGTCTTTAATACTGGAGCTGCTCCAGGCATCAAATTAATAGAGAAATCAATATCTCTCTTTGGAGGTAGTCCTGGTACCTCCTTGAACACATCTTCAAAATCTTCCAGGACTCCACGATCTTCCAAGTTTGGCACCTTCTCCTTATATGTTTCCTCCATATGGGATGCAAATATTTGACAGCTTTTCATGTAGCACTTCTTCAGCTGTATTGTTGAGATTTCCCAGACAGTAACTTCCCTGGGAATTCCTTGCACTATTTTCTAATTTATTTCCTCATCCAAACAAGTGAATGCCTTGTTATGGAAGTCTAAGATGGCATGGTTTTGGTCTAACCAATCCATACCAATTAGGAAATCCTATGATCCCAACGGAAATATGTTCAAATCTTCCTTGGTACACAGTCCATTCATGCCCACTGGACATGATTTAACCAACTCAACAACTTTCCTCTTGGATCCTATAGCCAACTGTACCAGCCAAGATTTCCCATGCTTTCTCCTTGGAAAAAGAAATATTTCCACTACCTTAGGGTATGTATAGTTATGACTAGCCCACGAATCAATTAAAATAGTAAATGCATGGTTATTGATCATACCTTCAACTTCAATCATGTGTGATGTAAACTCATCTTGCTTGTTGTCCAAGGATGCATAGATCCTTGGTACTCTTCTACCCATGTCCTCCATTGTTTCTTCTTATTGTACATTGTGGATAGCTCTTACCTTGTCACTTTTGTGAGGACAATATCTATTCTTGTGGTCTCCTTTATAGCCCCAACATTGAATGGGGGCCTCCCTTGACCTTTGCCCTCCTACCTCAACCACTCTATGCTCTCTAAAAGATGGTTTTCCTTGAGGATTGTTTCTAAAAAATGGAGGCTTGTTTCCCTTCTGCCTTTGTTCCTTCTTGAACTTCTTCTTGTCCTCCCAAGCCCTCTAGAAAGTAGTCTTTCCTTTTTGCTCATCATATAAGCATTTCTCTCTCCTTATAGTTTCTTCCAGAATCTTGGGATCATCATATTGGATTTTATCACTGATGAAAGATGGAAGTCCACTCAGGTACCTCTGAATCTTCATTGTCTCATCCTTGATGAAGGAGACATACTTCAATAGCTCTAAGAATATCCTTTCATATTCATCCATAGCCATGTTGCTCAGTTTAAGTTCAAAGAACTCTTTCATATTTCTGTCACAATACCTCTTGGTCAGGTATTTGTTCTCAAAATGTCTCTTGAAATCCTTCCAAGTCACATTTTTCTCCCTGAGGTGTTGTACTTGCACTAGTTGATCCCACCACATGGATTATTTTCCTTTAAGTTGGTATATGGAAATTCTTCCTTCTGCATGAGAAGAATAATTATGAAATTGAAAATACTTTCTCATGCCTAGCATCCATGTCTCTGCATCTTCATCATTCGTGTTCTCCTCAACAAATGTAGGAGGTTTGATTTTGTTCATTTCCCCTCGTAGCTTATCCTCCCCATACCTCTTATGCTTCCTAATAGTGGATGAACTTGATTTGTTGTGTGCTCTCTTATTGGAATGCCCCGGGGAGTGTTGGTGATGTTTGTTATCACTTTTTTCTCTTTTGTGACTCGCTGATTTGCTTGAGCCACTCTCCTTATCCAAAAAAAAATCTATTGTTTCCAATCTCTGCATCAACTTTATATTGAATTCTTTTTGTTTCTCTTTGTCTTTCATGAGATTTTTGTTATCTGCTCGATGAGTCTCAACATCTTTCTGCAAATTTTCAATGATTTTCATCATGTTTCCTTCTTTATCTATCTCTTCCACATGCCCATTGGAGTTCGATCCTTCAACTCCTAAATAGACATCCATTCCTCTAACTTCATTTTTCAAACTGTAAGCACCCTGTGCCTTCCCCATTTCTATGCACTATGCGGTAATTCAGTTCATTTCTGACAATCGTTAACTCTGTAAAATGTGCAGTAAACTGAGTTTTGTTAGACTATCAAACCTTAATAATTCTCCATAATAAACCAATCTGATTCAACCAAAAACAATATAAGATTCCATTTTATGCAAGTCTTGGTCTGTCAAGAACCCCTCGGGCTTAAATCTCTAAGCCTAGTTATGTTATGCAACAAAATTTTGGGCGCTAACCCCTTTTTCTTCAACCCTTGGTTTGCATGTGACCATGGCTGTGACCTAGCGCTTATGATTTGGTCGCTTATTTGGAGCTCTAAAACTAAGGGCTCCAGCTTCAGCAGATTTCAAAGCACATCACAAAAAATCTCTTGAAGTGTCAGATTTGTGAACTCACGAATTAGGGTGGATCAACAGTCCATGTCTCCCAGCATCCAACGACTGATACTCGCTATGGAACTCTAGGCTTCGGGGCTCTAGGACTTCGGAGCTTCAAGGCTCCCGAACTTCGAAGGATTTCACCTTTTCACATCCCAAAACTCATGAACTGTGATTCTCCGCATACTTCCACATCACCCTGGTGACGTCATCGCATCACTTTACTTCGGCATAATAGAACTTCGGGGGTTTCTTCCTCCCATTCCATCATGAGCGATTTCTTCTAAAGTGTCAGGTCTCTAAACTTCATGATCTGGCACCACGCGTCCACTGGGGCTCATGGTTTCCATGATGGAACTAATAAATACTGAAAAGTCACATCAAACTTTATACTTTTTCAAATTGTGGGGACATGGGTTGGCGGTTTTGGAGTACCCCGTTAATTTTTCTGCAATTGTCCCCATGTTGACACATACCCCTTCTCGGAAACCATGGTTTGGATTGCGAGACCGCCCTGTAGAATTATCTGCCATGCAACTTTGATCCTGTGCAATGTCGAATGACCATCGATCTTGATAGATCGGTATCAAAGTTAATCTGGGCCTGATCCAGCTAACTTCTTCACCAATTTTAACTTCCTTATGCCACCACGAGGAGCACCATGTGGCAGGACACACGAAGCCAACACATGACCCAACCAGGAGGGTGACATATGTCACATTTCTATCTTACAAAGGTTCTTAACTCACTGACACATGGCACACATCCCATGTGTCCACGTCATCCCTAGTGACGTCAGCAGGCCACGGCACTTCGGGACTTCGGTCTTCAAGAGATTTCACCTTAACATACCTTTTTTTTGTTGAATGTCGAACTCCCAAACTTTCTTACCTTCTGTTCTTGGCTTAACCCTAAGTTTCTGATCCGTCCTTGGTCAAATCCAACGGTAAACACTTCCCCCTCCCCAGATCTATGGTGTAGATCCTCTTCAGGACTTCAAAACTTCGGGCTTCGACCCTTTATTCTCCATCACATAAACTTCATCAAATTCACGAAGTCTGAAGTACTTAGGGATTTTTCCTCATGCACCTTTCTCTAGATCTGACGGTTGTTAAGGATCCTCCTTCTCCCAAACAAATCCCACGGCCCAACTTCAAACCTTGTGGTTCCAAACCCATGGTTATTGCAATCTCTTTTCTCTTCTATCATTCTTGAACCGTTATACCTCCTCGGCTTCCAAACATGACCAAGGTGTTCTCTTGGCACTCTGGAATCCTCTGAAATTCAAATTTTGTCCTTTTCAACAAAAAAATTCTTTAAGCTTTTGATTCCATAACCACTTATATGGCCTAATTCAGGCTCAGTGTCAAAAATTGGGCTCTGAACTTCAATTTTGTCCATTTCGAAAAAAAATTCCTTCTAAAACCTTTGCTTTAGCTTCCACTAACATGGCCCATCCAAGCTTAGTGTTGGAACCATGGCTCTGATACCATCTTGTAACATCCCCAGCCACCAATAGGTCAGGCATGCTACTGCAATTAACACTATGATATACATAATGTATATATGATGTAATTCTAACAGACACAACACTCTAGTCATACACATTTCATGCGAAAGCGACAATAACACATACATGCAATAAACACAGACAATTTTGGTAACATTATAACACATATACACAATACACATCATACAGAGAACAAATATTTGGTACTTATATTTTAATGGATGACCACCAACTGCGTGCAGACATTCCATGAACCTCTCATACTTATACCATGTCGCTCATCATGGTCAGCAGTGGGTCACCCCCGAGTTGGGAATAAACTCCACCCATGGAAAAGGAATCCTAGACCTAGGCTGAGGCTACGGGAAAATGCACTGTGCAAATGGAAGGATTCTCTCCAAGGAGCCTACTTATGCCAATTTCTCACGAAATCTCATTCCCCATATGCCTTTCCCACCCGAGGAATACACACCTTCATTCTTCCACAATCCATCGACTGCTCCACTTCCCTTCCAGGGCTTCAACAATAGGCCAGATCAGGAATTCTCTAAGATTTGTAGCTGGTACTGGACTCCCTCCAGGATAAATCACTTCCCAACAAACTCTCTCACATGAAGAGAGTTTCCCATAGGCCTGAAAACCTGCTTCTTCAACCACGAGCCTGACGACCCACCTCTTCAATCCACAACCACCAAAAAATGGGTAAGGAAAGGGAACAACTCAGCAATCTACAGAGGTTCACAAAGGCGGAAATGACTCTAGTTGTGTACTTTTTGAGTGTGTGCATGAACTTCCCAAGTGATGGCCATCATGCTGAGGATGAACTCATGGGAAACTAAATGGCCAAACTAGTCAGAATGTTGAGAGCGAGCAAGGAAAACGGTGAGAATGGTCAACTTGCATAATCATGAGAGAGATGCAAAAGGGTGAGAGCAAACTACTCGGGAATGTTTCCAGAATGGTACGTCAACCCCCAAAAAAGGTGGAATTTCCCACATAAGTTTGCATGCGTCATGGGTGACACTTCTCTCTCCAAGAGCACGCTCCTCCCCACTTGGAGATTTTTCCTCCCCTCAAAGGAACTTAGGATAACTAGGTTTATTTTCCCAAATTTAGTACTTTTCAGGAATACATTATAATATTCCCTTGGGTTAATCCCTCAATCTTAGCCCCTCTTTCCTAGACTCTCAGCCCCATTCCTTACCCTATCCAATGGAGCTTAGTCCCCTGTAACTCTTTCTTTTTGGTCGGTCTATACGCAGTGATGTATTTTATTAATAATATGCATAATTACATATACAAAAATCAGGCCCATTGACCTTAGCATCTAGGCTCTTTGGCCTAATAAACCTATAAGCCTACCAGCTTATAATTACTTGGCTCACCATCCTACAAACATCATTACATTTCAAAGGGGATAGGCCTTAGGGTATTACAATCATGGTTTCAATCAACAAATGATATGAACTGGTCACTTCTAAAATCACATCAATAGGAAGATGCCATCTAGAGAAATCAAGTCCTTCCCAAGGCCCATAGAATTGATCTAGTTAAGATTGCACCATGCCTATCCCCTACTAAGTATACCAACCATCATGTAGAGGTAGAATGGAATTTAAAAAGCTGGGCAATTTGGTTGGATAAGGGGGATGATAATACAAAGTTATTATAGGCTTATTCTAAAGGGAGAAAGATGGCTAACACCATCTGGAGTCTTAAGGACCCAAAAGGAAGAAAAATATCCTCCTTTGAAGGAATGGCTCATATAGGTAAGGAGTACTTCCAATCTTTGTTCAAAGTATACCAAAGGGTATCAATGGCTGACATAGTGAGGATGACCCTTTTCTTTCCCATATTGTTTTGGAGAAGATAAAATTAGATCTCTAATATAAGAAGTCACAAAAGAATAACTCAAGAAAGTGCTCCACATATTTCAAAAAGATAAAATCCTTGGTCCAAATGGTTGGACCATAGAATTTTTCATAGGGATCTATGAGCTCATTGGGGTAGACATCTTGAGGATAGTAGAAGAATCTAGAACTGAGGGCCACACGCATGCTCTTTTTAACTCCACCTTCATAGAACTCATTCTGAAATTGATGATCCATCCTCCTTAGACGATTTATGTCCTATTTTTCTATGTAATTGCATTTACAAAGTAATCTCCAAAATAATAGCAAGAAGAATCAAGGCCATCCTTTTGGAGAATATCTCTCGGGAACAATTTGGTTTCTTAGAAGGGGTGGCACAAGAGGTTATGCATATTTTGAAGTCTTGAAATGTGAAAGGGGAAATTTTAAAGATTGATCTTTCAAAATCCTATGACCGAGTCAATTAGCTATACATTCTCATGCTTCTAACTCACTCATGATTTGAGGTCCCTTTCATCAATTGGGTAATGTGTTGTATAACATCAGTTTCTTTTGCAGTACTAATTAATTTGTTGGCCTCATCTTTGTTTCATGCAGAGAGGGGATTGAGGAAAGGATTTCCCTTATCATAGATCCCCTTTTTGCTAGTTGTGGGAGAACTCAGCAGACCCATATCAAAGGAAAAATTATGTGGTGAGTTCGAGGGTATTGTGATATCTCTAAATATAAATATCACTCATCTCCTTTTTGTTGATAATGTCTTGATATTTTGTAATGGACAAAGGAGTGATGCCGAGAAGTTGTCATATCTTGGAGTTGTTTGGAAAGGCCACAAGAATGAAGATAAATGAAATAAAGTCCATCCTCTCAACACACAATATGGAGTTAGAAGAATAAGGGAGTTATAAGAACCTTTTCCTTTTTGAGTAGCATAATTTGGATAAAGGTCTCAAATATTTGGGCTTCCAGCTTAAGCCAAATAATTATAGGAAAGGAGATTGGAAATGGAGTTATAGCTAAATTAAAAATATATATTAAAAGGGTGGAGCTTTAGGTGGCTATCTGGTACAAGTAGGTTGGTTCTGGAAAAATATGTCTTAGAATCCATCCCAGTATATTGGATTTCCTTAGCTTGGATCTCAAAAGGTGTCTTGCAAATAGCTCGAATTTTTTTTTTTAAATTTACTTGGGCTAGCTTAAAGGATGAGTTTGTTGCACTGTGGGTTAAATGGGATGCAATGGAAGTTCCAAAACCACTTGGAGGATGGGGGCTCCAAAACATAAATTTCTTTTATCCAAGGTCCTAGCGGCTAAGTCAAGTTGGAGATTGATCACATCCAAAAATTTGTTGACCCGGGTGGTGTACCATAAATAAATCCTTCTCGAATATATAGAGGAATGGATTCAGAACCCTACAAAAAGAAGATCAAACTGCACAATAATATGGAAAGCACTTATCCACTCTTTTTCATTAATTGGGGAAGGGTTAGCATGGAGAAGAGGGAAAGGGAAAATTTTCAAAATTGGGGCCGACCCATGGCCTCGTAATGGAATTAGCCATATTATCCATAATGATTTGGTGTTGCATCTAAATAAAAATGGGTTGTACTACTTAATCCAAGTCTCTAACTAGGTGCGCTCATCTATTTGGGCTCAAGAGTAGAAACTTGGTGACGAGATTGGATTGAAAGACCAAATTGGATTGAAACTAAACAAGGAGCCTAAAAAATTCCCACATTCGCATCATTGAAAAGGAGGATGAATTAGTCCGGAAGTATCGGTTGGGTAAAGGAGGATGAATTAGTCCAGAAGTATCGGTAGGGTTATGGAAAATAAAATGTCCCTTAAAAGATTGTATTTTCATGTGGTGCCTAATTAAGAACAAGATCCCCCACCTAGGATAGAATAAAGAACCAAAATATACAAGGGCCTAGATGGTGCCTTTTATGAAAATGAGATGAGGAGACTGAGTGCACCTGTTCCTTCTATGCCCTTTTGTAAGAAAAATTTAGGAAGGGTGCTCATGGGTGTTGGGACAAATGTTCCCTTTCTGCCCTTTTGTAAGAAAAATTTTGGAAGAGTGTTCATGGGTGCTGGGACAAATGTGTTGATGGAAAGGGAATTAAGTGGAAGCGGCATGGAAATATTGGCTAGCCCAATAAAAACCTCAAGGAACTACCTTTAATTTTGAATTGGGGGGTTTGGTTGGCTAAGAATGCAGCGGTTTTTCATGAAAAATAATTTCTAGAGCATTTCCCTCAAGAAAAGGGAGATAGAGGAGGGAGATTCCTTCAGAATTCTTTTTTTTTATAAAACCTTACAAGAAAATAACACCTGCTCTAGTGGAAGAGTAGTTGTGTTTCTTACAGACACTCATTTTGGGGTTTAAAAAATATAAACAATATATTTGCAAAGGTTCTCCAAAACACTCACCACTAACCTTGCACTCCCAAATCTATCCCATTACCATTCCATCATATTAGAATACACCCAACAATCCACTCCACAATATAAAGAGACAAAGCTATCCAACCCCAAATGCTACATTGCTCCCAGCTCAAGTTAGGAGCATAAAATATCATGTTAGGAGCATAAACTATATAGATAATGACTACCTAATCCTAAATAGAAAAGTTGACCATACACACCAATCATATACATATTTCCCAATTATTATTTTCACAAATTTTGACTCCTAACATTGTTCAAAAACTACGTCTCTTCTATATATTTTTTAGTTTATAGAATCAATTGGTCAAGAAGATTTTGATTCACTGTCGTCCTACGAAAAAACCATTTTATGAGAAAAATTTAATCCCAAAGGTGACAGTACAAATCGATGTGGATTAAATCAATAATTGGACTGGATCAATCATATTTTCCACTTTCAAATTTTAATAAATTTTGCTTACAAATGACATATTTGGAACAAATATTGTCTTTACTTTTACTCTTGGATGGTGCTAGTCCAGCTAAACCCTACCGTCTTGCATAGAGAGGCAGGATGTTGTACATTTTGGACTATAAAAGGATTTTAGAAGTTTTATGGTGTTTCATGAATACTTTAATTGAACTTCATTTTTTTTGGATTAATGAATTGCTGCAGCAGATGAGTGGGACTTGAGTTTACGGTTTCCGTTTAAATCCAAGAGAGTTTTTACAACGGGGCATTGAAGTAAACAAAACCAGCAAAAACATCTCCATTGTGACTTTCAAAACCACCGTTGTTTTCCCATCCCGAACAATGCAAATTCACTTTTCTATCTAAACTCTCTCATGGGACCCGAGAGAGGTAGTGACAAGATCTAGGGGGTTAGTGGTTTTCAAGGGAGGTTGAGTTTTCTCGCACACCCATTTAATACAATATATGATAATGGCAGAAAAAGGAAGCATACAATGCAAATGTAATGGCACACATTTGTATTGTATGCGTCTTATTTCTGCCATTATCATATTGTTTTAAATGGATGTGAGCGAAATTAACCTCCTTCGTAAACAGCTGACTATTCCTGGATCCTGTCACTACATTATCCGAGTCCCGAGAGCCTAGAGGACTGCTACACAGGAGAGCCTTTAGAAGGAAAAGTGAATTTGCACTGCTCATGATGAAATAACAAAGATGCTTTTGAAAGTTGATGCTTTTTCTGGATTTGTTTATTTCAATGCCCTGATACTCACCTAACTTTAAATCAAAACTGCAAATCCAATCCCAACTAGGCTCATCTGTTATAGCAATATAAAAAAAAAGGTTCAGTTAAGTTATTCATCAAACAACATAAAACTGGCCCTAAAATACTATATAGTCCAAAATACAAAGCATTTTGCCTCTCGAGGGTAGGGCTTAAAGCAAAACATGATAAAAGGGTTTGATGTATATATAGTTTGAGTAATGCCCAATTGAACTTTATACAAATTGTGGGTTTGATGTATATATAGTGTGAGTAATGCCCAATTGAACTTTATACAAATTGTGGACCTACTTATGAACAAAATGACAAATAATGACAAATATTTTGCATAAGAACTACATTAAGTGAACTCACTTCAAATACACACCTTTTAGAAAAGAATATTAATTAATCTCAAAGTACTATTTAAATTATTTTTAATTAATCATAATTTATTTGAAAAATAGAGTTTTCATTTACCAGTAACATATCATAGCTCTTTAATCTTCTCTAGGAGAAAACACAAGGTATGACTCAAGGATTTCTATCTTCTAAGAATAATACAAGTCAAAGTGGGAGAACACAAAGTATGACCTTAAGGAAATATGACTTTGAAAAGAACTTGAAACATAAATGTTCCATACAAGTGGAATTATGTCATGTTATGTTCATGTGTCTTTCATTATCATTTACCCGTAAAATAGCAAAGCACGTGATACAATTTAGGTTATAGCATGTATCCACAACATCCAATAAAAAGACTTTGTGAATAGTTTAAGTGCTGATCTAGATCATCGAATGAGAGTATTTTCAACCATAAAACCAGTGATCAATTACACTGAGACAATATGACAATGGTACTAGTAGCATTATGTCTTTAAGCGGATTCAATGCTTCAGAATGCAATGCATTTGTGAATCATATCTGTGGGTCGATCCGTGAGTTATATCGTTCGATCACTACCATGCTTGTGCCATAAACCACTAAATGTCAATGCTATGATCATCAGTTTTAAGGAACAAATATAATGTGTATAAACGAATACAGACTTGTAAGATCTAACCGTGCATACAGTGCTTTAGGTCATTCAAATATATACCTGTAGGTCATTCAAATATATACCTATAATGCATAGAGATGAGGTAGCTGTACCAAAAATACTATATTGTGTTATGAGAAAAGGCAGTAATAAATGTCAGCACATCCAATTTCAAATCCAAACAGAGATAACTATTATATGCCAACGTCACAGTTCTTTTATCCACACAAAGTAACAGCATTTGGAATTTTTGAACCAGGGTGATTTAACATATGTTTGCACATAAAATAACAAAATGAACATCAAACTGTCAACCATACAGTGACACTTAAAAACACGCTCAAAAATCACATCTTCTGCAGCGTTAAGATGGTGAAATATCCTTTAAAAAGAATGATGAAGAGAGGCAATGTTCGAGAAATTAATGAGGTCGTTGACTGTCGCTTGGCATAGATATGATCCTTGGACTTATTCAAGGAAAGAATATACTCCAACTCTGCAATGATAAGCTTTTGTAACCATACTCAAGCATGCACTTGATTTCTGCAAATTCTGGGCAGTGAGCTAACCTGTAACAGTGACACAAGGGAGAGGTCGTTTGATGTCACTACAAGGTCGTTGAACCTGTTTTAGCAATGATTCAATCCTAGAGATAAAGAATACCCTAATACGTTTGCAAAATGAAAGGTTAAGCATATCTCTTATTTCTCTGCTGTATGGACAGAAAACAAGCCCTGTAAATAGCAATGTAGAGGAAGGTAACGTCCAGCCTATTGGGAAGGTCGTGAAGGTCGTTGGGGCCTTTGATGCATCGTTTTGTTCATAAGATCCAATTCGAGCAAGAATACATCAGATCATTACATATTCCATCACAAATATGATCTTGAACTCTGCAAACTTTTAACAGTCACTAAACCCTTACACAGTGAGCAGAAAGGAGATAAAATTCATTAATTCTACCAAGTCGTTTGGCCCTGTCAAACATCCGATTTAGTTCTTGAGATAATTTAGGTCAGTATTCCTTTATAACATTGCATTAAATTTGGTTGATTAATCCAGTTGAGGGGACCTTTATTTAGGCATACTTTCAGCATTATAGCCAGAGAAACACTTCAATATCACACTAGCCAGAAAAAACATTTCAATATCGCACAGATCAATAATGATTCTCAATTGGGATTTGAGACCTTGTGTTCCAAACGATAATATACTATAGCATCCACAAAGATTAATCCTGATCCGCATCATAGATGCACCATTAAAACAATGGATGGGTTAGATCCTCGAATAATCAGCCACAAATCAACTAGATCAAAGCCTTTAAATGTCATTTATAAAGATAGTCAATGAAGCTGATCTAGCAAAGGATCATGCAAAATAAAACCCTAGATCCATTTCAAGTTAGTCCTTAGAATTTCCAAGTTTTAAATGTCATTTATAAAGATATTCAATGAAGCTGAAAGATTTAGCAAAGGATCATGCAAAATAAAACCCTGAATCGATTTCAAGTTAGTCCTTAGAATTTCCAAGTTTAACCCCTAACTTGATGGATCTAAAGATTAGATTTTTAAACCATTCTAACTTACTTTTAAATAAAAAATAGATGAAATAAATAAATTTTGATTGAAGAAGAGATGAAAAGATAGCCTACCATCCAGCCATGAAGTCTTCCCTGGTGATGTCTCCTTGCTAATGTGCTTGAGTCTATATCCATTTAACAGAAAAATAATATAACCAAAGAAATAATTATTTTAGCTAATTATAATATAACAAACAAAACCTTATAGATTTCCTTCTAAAAAAACTCACATACCTAAGAGACTTCCTTCTAAATAAATTCACATATATAGTTAAAAAAGACTTAGAAAAGAAAAAACATAAAACAAGCTCATACCTCTTTGGATTCACTTTCCTCATAGTGACCATGACCACTTCAAATTCTAACAGACTCATTAATTTTACTTAAAAAACAAGAAACATTACTCACTCAATACAAATATACAAATAGTAGAAAAGTTTTCCACTTTATTCTCTAATGATTTGAAATAGAGTTTTCCTTTTATAAATGAATCTTCTCTTAAAATACAATACAAAACCATGTGTTAGCTTAAAGCCATTAGTTCCAAAACCATTAACTTGGTAAAATCATGGAAAAATACAAATAATAATAAAATACATCCCATAATGTCATCATAAAGTGAGATGACCTTCTAAAAGGGTCAAACTACAATGAAAGACAACGAATGTGGACAAATATGAAAGCTAACAGAAGTTGGCCCCTCAAAAATGATGTCCACAGTCTAGTCAAATAAGTAAAGTGAGCCTTACAAGAAAAATAAGTAAATATGAATGTGTGGGCTCAATAAATCAAGCCAGGGGTTAAAACAAGATCTCACGTCACCATGGGGTCCAAATCACCATGTGCAATCATCCTCAAAATGTATTAAATACCCCCATGTGTGATCCAAGGGGAATAAATAATGCATGAGCATGCATGCAATATCTAACTAAGGAAGGATGATGTATATAAATGGTTAGTGTGGCATATGTGATGACATGGCATCACTATGATGGCCTATATTCCAATATAGTGACACATATTTCCATGTTGTACATGGATTCTAAGGAAATGTCATAGATCTAGAGGTATTGTAGACATATCCCTATGAACAATAACCACTTGAAGTGATGGATCTAGTTTCTTAGAAAGCCATTAATTGGTAGCACCTTATGGCATCTCTTAGTACAGCATAACAAATGGGGTTGGTTTTAATATTTTCCTTATTCTTATCAAAGGGAACAATATTAATGCTTATGTTGGTGATTTAATTAATAAATAATAAGATCAAGATTTAATAATTGCTTAATATTGGTGATCATCATATAAAAAAACGAGGGATGAAATTAAACTAAAACCCTAATTTTGAGATTTTCTCCTTTATCATTAAATAATGGTGACTAGGTATCCACTTCCTCTCCCCACTTTTAGATAGTGGGGCATAGAATAATCGTGGCCACATGTCAGCTTCTTCTACCCATTTTTGGATGGTGTTGGTGGGATGACCTTTCACTTTTCAAAAGTTTCATTACTAACAACAACTACATTAAGTATGGGCGTCATTTCCCACCTTCTAAAATTAATGGCCTCTATGGACTTATATCAACCACTTTTTTCTTAAATGTAGTTGTTGCTAGTTTAAGGAGAGCTTGCACTCTGAGAGCGATTAATACAATATATTAATACATTTTTTATGTCTTAATTCATTGTTTCATTAACATAATATATAATAATAAGTATTAATACATTACATTAATAAGTTGTAATATATTAATGAAACTTATTAATTAATTAAGAAAATAACACATTAATCATAAATAAAATAATAAAACAATACATGTAATAATAATAAAATAAAGACATTATTAAAGTAATACATGTAATAATACTAAAATAAAGACATTAATAAAGTAATAGGTTAATATTGCAAAAATACATTTATAAAGTAATAATACATTAATAATGTATAAATACATTTTAGGGGTGGTTGTGCACATGGGATTATCTATTCCTTAAGAGGAGAAATACTACTATCATTTTCTTGGAGCTTAAATTTGGCCAAGGATTAGATGATATTTCTATTCTAGGGGATTTTAGGGTTACCATAAAAAGTGAGGAAAAATATATCCTCCCCATGACATGAAGCTCAGAAACATAATTGTAAGAGCCCTCAAAGAAGTTGAAACTTTCAAGTCTCTCCATTGTTACCATGTATTCTATATCAATAACTCCAAGGCTGACTTCCAAGCTAATTTGGCCACGCAGGAGCCTCCAAGAACACTTAGAATTAATGGGGAGGTCATTAATCACTTCATTCCATAATCTTGGCCATGTCTTTGAACGCAACACAAATTATGGATCAATCGTGGGACCCTATGGCCAACGCATCGCCTTTCTCAAGATGACCTCCAACTCATCTTCATATAGCCTCCATCTACAACACTTGGATGGAAACGACAC
>SNQJ01S0199791.1:3466-17038 GCA_010110895.2 Picea sitchensis | reverse complement strand
AGCTGTAGCTACCTTTGGAAGTCATTACTTCCCTTGAACAAAAACTATTGATTATTTCTCATATATTGTGCATAGTGTATTGTGGTGTATTGGTGTAACTCTTATACTATTGTTCATGGCTCATTGGATATAATTGAATGGTTTAAGTATAATTTGAAAAAAGGTTTTTAAATTGTACTTGATACTGATTCACCCCCCTCTCAGTATCAACAAAGAATTGAAAATAAAATTAGCTTAGAAGGTTCTTGATGTTCAAACATCATCAATTAAAATAGTTTCAAAGAAAGAAATTTCAAAAGAAAGGGAAGTCATGCAAAGTACTAAGACAATAGTATTGAACAAACCTACATCTCCTCTGACAAGATCCTCTGCCAGGAAAATGAGTTCATATGTACAGGGCCAACCTACAACAGTTGAGAAATCTCACACTTCACCCGAAGAAGGAGAAAAAAATGTAAAATGGCTAAATAAACAGTTAAGGGAAGATCAAGACCTTATCATCCAACTCAGGGAGGAGAAAAAGTTATTAGAAATAAGGATCCAAAGACATTTTCAGGAATGTGGACCAACTACCACAAATGCCTGTGCAACACTCTTAAAAGCCCAAGCAAAATTGAAGAGAAATGCACTCTTATCTAGGAAAGTACAAAACTTGAAAAGAAAAAAATTATCTTTGATAAAGGAAAACATGTATTTGAAGTTATAGTTGAAATTTTATGAGAAGGGTAAGGGTAACCTGGACTTACTTGCAGAGGTGGCATAAATATAAATGAAGCATATTCACAATTTTTCTTTTTTGGGAAGCGTCACTACATGATTTTGGGTGTTTTGCTGGGATTTTGCTCACTGTGCAAAAATGCAAGTTCAATGAGGATAAAAGAAGAGTAAGGATGTTGTCAAGTTCAAGGTTTGATGTGAAAAATATCCTTACACTCTGTGTGTCTTTGACTTAGAGAAATTTGACACGTTGGAGCAATCATTTCCACCATATTTGCACACTTTTGAGATAATTAGCATGTATAGAGCTCGGGTAGCGAGCTCACACTACACAAGTACTGTAAGTACACAAGGTTTGAAAAGTCAAAGGGATGTGATTGATAAGTTGTTTTGAAGTAATTTTTAGTCTCCAACAAGTTTTTTGCCACCAACAACACACACGTTTCAAGAAAATCCCCACGCTACACAAACGTTGTAGGTTGCATTTGCACAACGTTTGGCTTCAGTTCACTACGCAAAGGTGGAAGAGATACTTGTCAACACTCAAAACAATCTCAAATTTGTCTCCTGATGTATCTAATGATTCACCACAACATTAAGTTCAAAATATACTAAAAATCTGTTTTGTAGAAGGTTTTTTGTTTTGCATTAAAAGATGGTCAAGTTGTATTTTCTATTTTTAGTAAGTAGATTAGGAGTTGTGCTCCTTTGATGTAACCAGATCCACAATTATAGATAGTAGTAGAGTCTGAATCCAATATCCTAAGGGAGGAAATTGATCTATATATTTGATCATTTTTGAATGTAATGGGAGTTGGCAGAAGCAAGGACATTTTGCTTGATATTGTAAAAAATTTCTGAATCTGAATGAAATACAAATGCATAAGTCCAGATCTTTTCAAGACAAATATTCTACTGGTGGTGGCCTAAAGTTTGTGCTCTAGTATTTTTATGTATATCTTGTGTTCTTATTCTTCATCTGCATTTCTTATGTTTAAATTGGATATTAAAGGGTCTAAAATTCATCTAAATGGTGCTTTAGATTCAAGAAATTTAAACTTTGTTTTTATTTCTTAACTTATCATAATTCATCTTTCATGGTGCTCTGATTTTCTATGTGTTTCCTTCTTCTTCCACCCTACACAAAAAATTAAAAAACTAAAAGTTCATCACCTACTTAGCCTTCATTTATTTGAACATTCCCACCTACGAGTCATTGTTTTCATTATTTTTCAAGGGTTGACTCCATTGCCCAACAAATATCTCTCCTTCTTGCCAACAAACTCTATACAAATATCTTCAATCATAAAAACCTAGCCATTGATTTCACAAGAAAATCTATCTATTAGAGACTAAGTGACAAGAGAGATCCCTCTCTAAACTGAACAGGCTAGTGTCCAGTTCTAAAGTGGTTTTGTGGTTACCTTTGTAAGTTGTTTCTTCAACCAAACAATTTATTCAGTGCTAACACCAAATAAAACAGTTGAACGCATGTTGGAAAGAAAAGATAAAAAACTTAAATAATATTGTTCAATTATGCAACCAAGCTATATAAAAGAGGGAAGAATTATTCAAGAGGCTCATAGAGATAGACTTAGCCGTGAGTACTAACAAAGTACAAGACCCCAAACTAATTCTCAACTTGATATTCCTCACAAAGCAACAATTTGAAGAACACATTGAGATTTTTAAAGGGTTGTCAGTTGAAAAGTTCTATGGTATATTTGAATATGATGAGGACGACATAGACAATTGACTAGTGGACTACTCCGTGAAAAATCAGGACATTGAAGAAGCATTACATGGCATTTCCCTTGATATGGACTTGGAGGGAGAGTTGTTCAACATCAAAATCTAGCATGAAATCAATGTGGAAACAATGAAAAGTTATATTGAAGAATGGTTCAAGAAAGCTATCGACAAATTGACCAACGAGGGGCAAGGAACAATTGAGATGGTTCTTGTAACCGTTAATGAAGACATTAAAAGGACACCAACAAGAAATTGAAAATGATGAGAGAACATCATAGTAAGTTTATGCTGATCACATCTTTCTTTCTTTATCAAGTCCTTCATCCAGTTGCTTTGCTTCTTTGAATATAAAGGTTTAACCGAAGTTTGATAAATTCTCTTTTCTTCTTACTAGGTCTTGCTGTTCTTTTACCACCCACCATCTTCCTTCTACAAGATTAATTCTTGTGTATATTTTCTTTATGGTCCATGGGGAGCCCCAATCCCAATCTTTAAGACAAACACATTTTAAATTTAAAAGAATATGAACAAACTATATATTTTTTAGAAATTTCAAGAGAGCTATTTTGGGTCAGTTTCAATTGTGCTTTGTAGCTCCGAGTTTTGAGTATAAAGTATTTGAGATTGATATATCATTATCTTTATTTGAGCTGCCCATGTGTCCACTCTGTTAAAGTTAACTTACGCATGCAGATCATATTCTTTTTATTTTTATGTGATCATAAATATTTATTTTAAATTATGATGGATGTGAGGAAATTTTGCTTATTTGCTTTAAATGTGTGAATGTGTGCAGTTCCTGGTCCATTCTCAGGAACTTTATTTAAAAAGAAAAGAAAGCATTTTCCATTTATCTTTCTTACAAATTTTATATTTCTTTGATTACCATGATAGAGTTCTGTCAAGTCCCATATTTTGAATATCTAGAATCCCAGGAAAATCTTAAAGTAAAGAGGAGTACCACCTCTGTAAAAATGCAGGAGGATTTACATCCTCGTGAGGTTTTTGTTTCAGTCCTAATGGACTTAAGCGTCAACAAGTGTATACCAGAGTGCTGTAGCACTCTGTCCCTTTGGAAACATGAGCGTTGATATCCTTTTCTGGGTTTTTCTACCCCTTTCTGCTCACTTTTTCTTAGTCTAATCACGAGGAGATTTTTTCTCATAGACCTTTGAATACTCTTGACTTTGTTTTTATAAGAGTTGGGAATTTATCAATCATTTATGTTTATCCTTTGAGTTTGCAAATTTTCTCTTAGTTGTGGTCCCCTTGGGTTAACATGATCCCTTGGTTCTTTTTTCCTTTTGAGTTTATCTGATCTTTTTCTCGTAAAGCTTCCAGATTGCTTGAGTATTTAAGACTGTTCATCAACTAAGGTTTGCAAAGGTTGCTTATTATTGAGCCTTCTTATATTCATTTGAAACATCTTTCTTTTTCGGATCATTAGGACTCTTATGACAACCTAGCTTGATTTATGTTTCTTGTTTCTCTTCGTTTGATGATTTTCTTGAGTGTTTATCTTCTTTCTCTTTTGCATATCTTTGTTCTTGATTGAACACATTATTATACTCGTTTCTTTCAGTTCTCATTATCCTTTGATTGCATTCTTTGCTTGAAATATTTTTTCTTTGTATATTTTGTATTTGCATCCAACTCTATCATTTTAATTGAATGTAATGAAGCATTAAAGGATTTCCATTTGCTTTCTTTTAAAATCAAATAAAGAAGATAATTGTGTTCTTGCTTTTGGGTAGTGTAGTAGATTGCTTTTAGAAAATTTCATTTGGGAATTGGGTGTTTTTGTTGAAGAAAGTTGAACCTCTTCTCCATGCCATATGTAGGATTCATTGAAGAAAAATATTTTCATCTCATTATTATGCATTCTTTTGGAGTCCAGTTTAAAACATCATAAGTTTCACTTTCACACCCTTGAGTAAACAACATCCCTAAAATGAAGTGCTTGTAAAATTGATCAGACACTTTTATATTATCTGGTAGTGAACCTACATTATCTTAAAATGTAGGTATTTGGAATAGGTTTTGAGGATAAATTTCTAAAGCCATTAGAAAAACATAGAATCTTTTTCTAGGGAGTGGTAAATCCAATTGTTCGTATAAGCATAGTCGGGATCACCTCTCACACATGGGTTAAACATGAGGTCACGTGTGGGATAGAATCAAATATTTCCCCTCTGAACCTTAACCCATGTAGTGGAAATATCATATATTGGGCGTTCTTCGTGAGAAACGAATGGTTTCATTTGGTCTCGGAGCTTCGTGAATACTGAATCCATTCTGGGTTCTTAGTAGTATTCCAATCCACTTGTCTTCAGTTCTCTTGAAGAATTTCAGACTTGTTATCCTTCCCATACATTCCTTCCCGACTATCGACTGTACCCTCCCGGAGGCTGACTGTAAGTTGGAAACCTTAGTGGCCTATATCTGTAGGGTTGATACACAAGGTGATAGTGAAGGGGAGTCTTCTCTGTACCTAGTGTTGGTCCTAAAGTCTGCACCTGACTACTAAAGGGAAAAGCTAGGCCACCTCAAGTTTTGGAATGATTATTCTTTGATAATTTGATCTTGTTGGTTAGAGAAAGTGCAACACCCCAAGGCCGAGCCCTTGCTGAATTGTAATTATGCTTATAGGATGGTGAGCTGAGTGGTTATAAGCTGAGAGACTTATGTGTTTATTAGGCTAGTGAGCCAGATGCTAAGGCCAATGAGATTGATTTTGCATATGTAAATACACACATATCAATAATAAAATTACACTGTTGCGTGTAGACCCTCCACGAAGAAAGAGTTATGGGGGACTAAGCTCCACTAGGTGGGGAAGGGGCTAAATGTGTAGGAATAGGGGCTAAGCTAGAGGGCTTGCCTCTAAAGGAATGATATTATATTATTATTTCCTAGAAGTTAAGGTTTGATATAATCATGTTGTCTTAAGTTCTTGGGGAAAAGGGGGATGAGTGTTAAGTGGATCTCATGCAGCTTTAGAGAGACATATGCCAATGTGGGCGCATGTAGTTTTAAGTGGGAAAGTTAGCTCATTGGGGGTTCGCTCACTCACTAGTCTCACAATTCTCATGACTCTCATGATACTTCACCATTGTATTGACACTCTCGCGAGGTTATCCACCCTAGAAGAGAGCCATACTCCCCACGGATGCACACACCAGTGTAACCTACAGACACTGGAGTTGTCCTGCATATTTCCTATGAAGCCCGACGAACTTGTATTTTTCCTGAGTCGTGTTGTATTTTGGCTAATCTTGGTTTGCTGTCATATTCTATGTCCATACCCATTTTCTGTGGTTGAATTCACCTTTGTGTTACTCGAATTCTGTTGTTGACATCACTTGTGTCCGTTTGACATAAGAGATGAATAGAAGAAGCAGGTTGTTAGGCCTGTGAGAAAATATCCCAGGTGAGAGAGTTTGCTGGGAAGTGAGTTCCCCTGGAGGGATTCCCATAGCAACTACAGTACTTTGAGACTTCCGGTCGAGCCTGTTGCTGAAGCCCAAGGTAAGGGAGGTGTAGTAATCAATGGAATTGTATTAGTGAAGGTGTACCATCCTAGGGTGGAGAAAGAGTGTGGGGAATGAGGGTCTATGGGTTGTGGGCGTAAGTGGCTCCTAGGATAAAAGATCATTCCTTTTGTTATGTGCAACTTCCTTGTTGTCCTTGCCAATCCTAGAATTCCCTTTCCCTATGGAGTTTAGTCCTAGCTCGGGGGTGACCCACTGTTGAGCATGACGAGAAGTGTGGTTTAAGGCTGGGAGGTTCGTGGAAGGTCTGCACACAGTTGGTCGTCACCTATTAAGAGATAAATACCAATTCTCTGTTCGTTGTATGCTGTGTATTTGTATTTGCATTATAATTAATGAGTAATGCCTGTATATATATGTTGCATGTAGGTGTTAATGTTGCTTCCGCATGAACAGGTGTATGAGTAGAGTATTGATGTCTATTTAATTACATTAGATAGACATATATTTATATGTGTGAATACCAGATTTTATCTCTATCTTCCAGTTAAGTTTTATATGTGATTATTTTCGCAAAGTTACTCGGTGGCATGGCCTAGCCTGTTATTTAAGGCCAGGAATGTCATAGAAATGGTATCAGAGCAGTAAAGGAAAATAAAGGGTTTCTTTGGTAGCATTACTTGGCCAAGGTTGCCAGCCTAGGGATGTTACAAATTGGTATCAGAGCCAAGGTTTCGACATTGATCCTGAATGGGCCATGTTATTGGTTAGCGAGACAATATTTCAGAGGAAATTGTTGTCGAAAGGGACAAAATTGAATTTCAGAGCATTCTAGAGTGCCAAGAGAATACATTGGCTGTGTTATGAAGCTCAGGAGGTATAATGGTTTATGGAATGGTGGCAAAGAAAAGAGACTACAGTAACCGTGGGTTTGGAACCGCAAGGTTTGAAGTTGGCCATGGGATTTGTTCGGGAGAAGGAGGATCCTTCACAACCGTCAAATCTAGAGAAAGGTGCATGAATATTAACCCCTAAGTACTTCAAACTTCATGAATTTAGCGAAGTTTATGTGTCATAGAGTAGAAAGGGTCAAAGTTGAAGTTTCGAAGTCCCGAAGAAGATATACATTGTAGATCTGCGGGGGAGGGGAGTGTTTACCATTGGATTTGACCAAGGATGGATCAAAACTGTAGGGTTAATCCAAGAGCAGAAGGTAAGAAATTTTGGGAGTTCGACGTTCGGGAGAAACGGGGTATGCAAAGGTGAAATATTCCGAAGCCTGAAGTTTCGAACTGATGTGGCCTGCTGACATCACTAAGGATGACGTGGACACATGGGATGTGTGCCACGTGTTAGTGAGTTAAGAACCTTTGTAAGATAGAAATGCAGTTAGAACATGACACAAGGCAGTTAAACTTGGCGAAGAAGATAGCTGGATCGGGCCCACATTAACTTTGATAACAATATATCAATATCGATGGCCGGGAGACATTGCTGAGATCGAATATGCGCGACAAATAATTCTACAAGGAGGTCTTGCAATCCAAACCATAGTTTCCCAGAAGGGGTACGTGTTAGTGTGGGGAAAATTATGGAACAATCAACGAGTTACTCCAAAACCGCCGACCCATGTCCCAACAATTTGAAAAGTATAAAGTTTGATGTGACTTTTCGGTATCTTTTAGTTCAAGAACAAAAACCATGGGCCCTAGTGGACACATGGCACCAGATTGTGAATTCCAGAGACTGGACACTCCAGAAGAAATTATCGTGATGGAATGGGAGGAAGAAACCCTCGAAGTTTCGTTACACCGAATTAAAGTGACGTGATGACATCACTAGGGTGATGTGGAAGTATGCGGAGACTCACGGTTCAAGAGTTTTGGGTTGAGAAAAGGTGGAATCATCCAAATTCCTAGAGCCTTGAAGCTCCTAAGTCCTAGAAACCTGAAGCATGGAGTTCCATAACGAGTATTAGCCGTTGGATGCTGGGAGACATGGAATGTTGATCCACCCTACTTCTTGAGTTTGCCAATTCAGAACTCTGAGAGATTTGTTGTGATGTGCTTTGAAATCCACCGAAGCCCAAAGCTTGAAGTTTTAGAGTTCCAGATAAGTGCCCAAATTATAAGTGCTAGGTCACAACCATGGTCACATGCGAACCAAGGGCTGAGGAAAATGGGCTAGCACCAAAAATTTGTCGCAGAATAGAATCGGGCTTAGAGATTGAAGCTCGATGGGTTCTTGACCGACCAAGACCTGCATAAAATGGAATCTAATATTTTTTTTATTGAATCAGATTCGTTTATTCTAGAAAATTATTAAATATTAATAGCCCGACAAAAATCCGGTTGAATGCACATTTTTGCAAAGTTAACAATTGACGAGCCGAACCGAGTTGTTGCATAGTGCAGAGAATGGAGGAGGTACGTAATTCTTACATTTCATAGGATGAAGTGAGAGGAATGGATGTCCATTTGGGAGTTGAAAGATCGAACTCCAATGGGCATGGAGAAAAGATAGATAAAGAAGAGAACATGAATAAAATCATTAAAAAGTTGCATAAAGATGTATACACTCATCGAGTAGACAAAAAGCTCATGAAATCCAGGGAGAAACATGGAGAATTCAACGTGAAGTTGATGCAGAGCCTGGAAAGAATAGAAAATAAATTGGAGAAGGAAAGTGGCTCAAGCAAATCAGGAAGTCCCAAAAGAACACGAAGTATTAGCAGGCATCACTAACACTCCCCGAGGCATTCTAATAAGAGAGCACACAACAACTCAAGTCCATCCCCTGTTTGGAAGCATAAGAGGTCCGGGGAAGATGATATACGAGGGGAAATGAAAAAAATAAAATTTCCTACGTTTGATGGGGAGCACAAGAAGCATGAAGATGAAGAGACATGGTTGTTGGGCATGAGAAAGTATTTTCAATGGCATAATTATTCTTCTCATGTGGAAGGAAGACTTTCCATCTATAAACTCAAAGGGAAGGCATCTGCATGGTGGGATCAACTTGTGCAAGTACACCACGTCAAAGAGAAGAATGTTTCATGGAGGGAATTCAAGAGACATTTTGAAAGGAAGTACCTAACTACGAGGTATTATGACAAGAAAATGAAAGATTTCTTTGAACTCAAGCTGAGAATTTTGTCCATTGATGAGTATGAAAGAAGATTCTTAGAGTTGTTGAAGTATGTTCCCTTCATCAAGGATGAGACAATTAAGATTCAAAGGCATTTGAGTGGGCTTCCATCTTCCATCAGTGACAAGATCTAGTATGATGATCCTAAAACTATGGCAGAAACCATAAGGAGAGAAAAATTCTTATATGATCAACAAAAAGAGAAGCCTACTTTCCAAAAAGCTTGGAAGACAAGAAGAAGTTTAAGAGGGAACAAAGGCATAAGGGAAACAAACCACCATTTTTCAGGAACAATCCTCATGGACAACTAGTTTTGAGAGAGCCTCGGATGGCTGAAGTAGGTGGGAAAAGGTCAAATAAGACACCTATGGAATGTTGGGGTTGTAAAGGAGATCATAGGTATAGAGATTGTCCTCACATAAAGGACAAGATGAGAGCTGTTCACAATGTTCAGCAAGATGAAATAGTGGAGGACATGGGCAAAAGAGTACCAAGAATCTATGCAGCCCTGGACAACAAGCAAGATGAGTTTCAATCACACATGATTGAAGTTTAAGGTATGATCAATAACCATACATTTACTATTTGAATAGACTCAGGAGCTAGTCATAGTTACATAGATCCTAAAGTTGTGAAAAGATTATGCTTGCTGAGAAGCAAGCATGATAAATATTGGCTGGTACAACTGGCTACAGGAGCCAAGAGGAAAGTTGTTGAGTCGGTTAAATCATGTCGAGTGGGCATGAATGGACTAAGTACCAAGGTAGATCTGAATATCTTGCCTTTAGGATCATATGATTTCCTAATTTGTATGGACTGGTTGGACCAACACCATGCCATTTTAGATTGCCATAAAAGGCATTCACTTGCTTGGATGAGGAAGGAAATCAAAGATCAGTCCAAGGAATTCCCTGGGCAATTGCTATTAGAGAAATTTCAGCAATGCAACTGAAGAAATGCTGTAGGAAAGGCTGTCAAATATTTGCAACTCATATGGAGGAATTATCTAAGGGTAAGGTGCTGATTCTGGAGGACCATGCAGTCCTAGAAGATTTTGAAGATGTGTTCAAGGAGGTACCAGGACTACCTCCAAAGAGAGATATTGATTTCTCTATAAATTTGATGCCTAGAGCAGCTCCAGTGTCAAAGAATCCCTACAGAATGAGTACACCAGAGCTGAAGGAACTACAAATGCAGCTTGAAGAGCTTCTGAAGAAGGGGTATATCCACCCAAGTGTATCACCTTGGGGTGCCCTAATAGTTTTCGTAAAGAAGAAGGATGGAATGTTGAGATTATGCATTGATTTTAGACAGTTGAACAAAGTGACCATAAAGAACAAGTATCCCTTACCAAGGATTGATGATCTCTTTGATCAATTGAAGGATGCAAGGATATTTTTGAAGATAGATCTCAAGTCAGGATACCATTAGGAAATGATTAAATAGGAATACATAAAAAATACCACCTTCAGAGAAAGGTACAGTCATTATGATTTCACAGTGGTGCCATTTGGGCTATCAAATGCATCCGCTGTTTTTATGTTCTTAATGAATGGCGTTTTCAGGGAATATTTGGACAAGTTTTTCATTGTCTTTCTGGATGAAATCCTTGTATATTCCAAGTCAGAAGAAGAGCATGAGAATCATTTGAGGATGGTGTTGCAACTGCTAAGAGAGCATCATTTGTATGACAAATTGAGTAAGTGCTCATTTTATCAAAACAAAATTCACTATTTAGGGCATATCATATCAGAAGAAGGGATACCCATGGACTTTGAAAATATTGAGGCCATTAAAGGGTGGAAAGCAACTAAAAATGTAACAGAATTCAGATCCTTCATGGGTCTAGATGGATACTATAGAAGGTTCATTGCAGGGTTTTCGAGAATAGCTCCCCATAACTTCCTTGCAAAGGAAGGGGAAGAAATTTCAATGGATAGAAGAATGAGAAAGAAGATTCCAAGAATTGAAGCAACTATTAACCAGTGCTCCAATTTTGAAGATTTCATATCCGAATGAAGATTTTGTGGTTTTCACATACACATGTAAAGGAGGACTAGGAGGAGTCCTCAACCATAATGGGTTTGTGATATGTTTTGAGTCCAGAAAATTGAAAGAGCATGAAAGGCTCTACGCCACTCACGATTTAGAGTTGGCAGCCATTGTACATGCTCTAAATAAATGGAGATATTACCTCATGGGAAATAGGTTTGAGCTCAGGAAAAACCATCATGGTTTGAAGTATAATATGTAGGCTCCTACATTGAATGGCAAGAAGAGCAGATGGTTGGAATTCCTCTATGAATATGAATTTGATATCAAGCACATCAAAAGAAAGGAGAACAGAGTGGTTGATGCACTCAACTGGAGAGTGCATGAACTGCATGCTACAACCATCAACATGTATCAGACAGATCTTCAAGGAAGAATGTCTGAGGCTGCAAAAGTTGATTCGCAGTACATAGAATTAGTAACAAAATTACAACAAGGTAAAATGCAGCAGAGGGTTGAAGATTTCAAATTGGGATTTGATGGAATTATCTTCTATATAAACAAAGTTTATGTACCCAACTCTTCTGAATTGAAGAGTGCGAGTTTAAAATAAATTCACAATGTACCTTATGCAAGACACCCAGGATATCATAAGACAATTTCAACAGTCAAAAACCAATATTATTGGCCAGGCACGAAGAAGGAAGTTGTTGAATTTATTTCCAAATGCTTGGAATTTCAAAAGGTAAAGGCTGATCATAAACACCTAGCTGGTTTTCTACATCTGTTAACCATCCCTGAGTGGAAGTGGGAAGTGGTGACAATGGATTTCATCACAAGATTTCCTAGAACAAGCAAGCAACATGATGTAATCATAGTAGTAGTGGACAAGCTTACTAAAGATGCCCATTTTATTCCATTGAAGACCACTCACAAGGAAACTAACGTTGCTGATATCTATATGAGGGAAGTAGCATGACTGCATGATATTCCCAAGACACTTGTGTCTGACAGAGACCCAAAGTTTACCTCAAAGTTTTGGAGAGGACTATTCGAGGGGTTCAGAATGAACCTAAACTTCAACACAACCTATCACCCTGATTAAGATGGAAAAATAGAAAGAGTAAACCAAGTGATAGAAGACATGCCAAGGATGTATGTGATGGAAAAACCATATAAATGGGAAGGCTATCTACACTTGGTAGAATTTTCATACAACAATGGGTATCAAGCATCACTAAAGATGATCCAGTTTGAAGCACTTTATGGCATAAAGTGCAACACGCCAATGACATGGGATAATCCAACTGATAGGGAAATGGTTGGGCCAGAGTTGCTCAAGGAAATGGAGGAGAAAATGCTAAAGATTAAATAGAATTTGAAGGCTGCCCAAGACATACATACAATTTATGCAGAAAAAGGTAGGAACCACAGAGAGTTTAAAGTGGGTGACCATGTTTTCCTAAAGGTGAAAGCCAACAAAAGTTTCCTGAAGCTGGGAAGCTATTCTAAGTTGGCAGCTAGATTTTGTGGACCATTTGAAATCCTAGAAAGGATTGGTCCAGTAGCTTATATGATTGTTGTTGAGGAAAAGATATGAGTTAATATTACTCAAGCATTTTCAGATTTTTCTTGGCTAAATAAAAATAGACGGGAATGTCACCCTAGGTTTATAGCCATCAAAAAATAAAATCCTAACTCACAAGTATTAATTACAAGTGCTTAGGCTAGTCTTTTTCACAAATAAAAACTTGTTGAAAAATTCATTTTAATACAATTTTTTGAATATAATAGTTGCTGAAAACAATGTAAAGACAGAAGTGAGACACCAAGATGATAATCAAGAAATATGAGACAAAGCAATCCTTTATTTCATTCCAATTCACCAAAGAGTCATTTTCTTTACAAAATCTCATACAAAATTTTTGGACCAAAGTCAAACTTAGACATCCCCGATGGAACATACAAAAGGACCTCTGACAGAAAACCAAAATTGAACTCTAAAATTTGGATCATCTTGCCACAGGTTGCTTCCCACTCGACTCTGCACAATAGCCTTGTCAGTCATGAAAACTAATAAACAAACAGACAAGTCTACATAGACTATCAAAGATAGATCAACACCTCTGAAAAAAAAGTGTCTGAATGATGTAATTCATCCGTGAATGTTGTTGTCTACAATAAGACCCTACTATCATAAAAGAGAATTAGGCTTATGATAAATTAAGGAATGAATGGAAACTGAACTATCTCAACTTAAACTCAAAGAGAAAACCTTAGTATGCTTCTCCTTCTATCTTTTTCTTGTTCCTCCCTTTCCTTTTACCTTTAAACAAATTAGAATTGGTTGAAGTAGTTGAACCAACTCATTAGCTAAGTTAATTAAAAGACTCAACCAACTTTTAGTTAGGGGGAAAAGTAATAATCATAATAAGGGTTATAAATAAATAATAACTAGTAGGTGGGACCCCTT
>SNQJ01S0199790.1:0-10004 GCA_010110895.2 Picea sitchensis | reverse complement strand
TTTATTATTTTGTTATGAAGATTGATTTGGTTATTGTAATAGAAGATTGCTTCATTGGAGTGAGCTCACATATGTTGTTGTGTTATTTAACTCTTCACATGTTGTACCTATTTTTCCTTCATGTAGTTCTCCATTTCTAGATTAATTCCTTCACGCAATTTCTCATTCTTAGATTACTTTCATTTATGCAACTAGATTAATTCAATTCCAAGTCGTGTGTTAGATTAATGATTCTATTTTAGTCATGTGTTAGATTAATGATTCAATTTTAGTTGTAGCTTAAACATTAGATTAGATTAGCCCCGCTTCAATCTTCCATATACTTTGCATGTGCTTCATCAATTTATGAACCCCGGGTTGACAAATTATATAGTTGGGTAAATACTACAATGCAATTAATTCAACATTAGTTTGGCCCAATGTAACGACTATTGTTCCTTTTGTTCTGATTGTTGTTCCTTTTGCAGGTCATGATGTTCCTTTGAATAGAACAACTACCATTCCCTTTACGATTGTTGTTCCTTTACAGGTGTTGCATCTCTGGAGGCTGGGTATTGAAAACGGAAGGTAAGAACCTATGTAGGCAACAAGTAAAACTCATGTGCCATCGCCTACCTTTGGTTGATGCATAGAGGCTGTTTTTAGGACATCTTTAGAGCCCAACAGTTATGTTTTTGGATGTCTAGGGTTTTGGGCATTCCTATTTATTGTAAAAAGGCCTTAAGAGTCTCATTGTAATCATCTTCTTGCGAATGCAAGTAGCCATCACATCTCTTCTCAGAGATAAGTTGCTACCATTCTAGTGAGTCTTTCACTCTGTATTTTTACAGTCTCTGTACATTTATTTCATTAATAGAAATTGTATATTACTATATATCTGTATTTATGGTTACATCTCTGATACATTTCTGTTATATTATTGGATATTTTCGATATCTCTGTGCATTTCTTTATTATATCTCTGCTCTCATTTCGTGTCAAAAATAACCCAGATCAGTGGTATCAAAGCAGGCTGCTCTTGATCATTTTTCAGTGCATGTCCCCGACGAGGTCCGAGTATAGCAAGTTGGGTCTTGATCTTGTGTCTCTTGAGGACAATCGCTCTCGTACACCCAAGAAACCCTCAATGGTAGAAGAAAATAAAAATGATGGAGCAGATGATCCTATCAATATGTTGCTTGAGCATGCTCTCATGTGACAGAGGGATGAAATGATGGAGAATTTTTCCCACATCCTTCAATGCCTGTTGATAGAAACAGGCGCATCTTCATCAAACAACCACTTTGGAAGCACCTCTCCTTTCAAGGTACAGGTTAATTTTGATATTCCCATTTTTGAAGGTCAGATAGATGTGGATGCCCTAGACAAATGGTTAAATCTATCAAAAGGTTATTTCTCTGTTAATAATTTTTCCGACAGGGAAAAGATCACCTTTGCACTCCTTAAAGCTCTCCCTCATGTCAAACATTGGTGGGAAACTTACTGGGATCAAAGTTCCACAGAGGTTGTATGATCCTATCAATATAAGTTGCTTGGAGCATGTTTCATGTGACAGAGGGATGAAATGATGGAGAATTTTTCCTCACATCCTTCAATGCCCTGATAGAAACAGCGCATCTTCATCAAACAACCACTTTGGAAGCACCTCTTTCAAGGTACAAAATTAATTTTGATATTCCCATTTTGAAGGCTCGATAGATGTGGATGCTTTAGACAAATGGTTAAATCTATCAAAAGGTTATTTCTCTGTTAATAATTTTTCCCATTGTGAAAAGATCACCTTGCACTCCTTAAAAGCTCTCCCTCATGTCAAACATTGGTGGGGAAACTTAATGGGATCAAAGTTCCACAGAGGGAGTTCTGAATATATGGGGCCGAGCCCACTTGGAATTGTTTTGTGGATGCAAAGAAAAGGGAACACATACCCTGTAGGAATTGGCAACTATGAGGACCAATACATGAGATGGACCACATTGCGGCAAGAGAGGGGCCAAGAAGTTCCAGAGTTCACCAATACCTTCCATACCTTGCACACCAAGCTGGGTATCAAGAACTCTGAACGACATTTGGTTATGAAATACCATGGGGCTCTACATAGATACATCCAAAATGAAATGGATTTTCTAGACATCTCATCACTCGGTGCTCCTTATCGATATGTTGTTCAAATCGAGCAAAAATTTAAGCACTAGAACAAATGGGAGTTCAAGTCTGCAAATCCACAACAACAAAAGTATGAAAAAGATGACCCTGACAAACAGTCTTCCGAAAACCAGTCCAAGCCACAGGAAAAGAAGGGTCACAGGAAGACCAAGAAGGACACCAGAAAATGGTGCGATTTCCACAAAATCCCCTGGCACAACACTGATTAATGTCATTCAAAATAGTCATTGGTGGCCGAGATCAAAGACAAGGAGCTGAACCCTGATTCAGAATCTAATTCTGAAAATATTGGTAAAGGACAGATCATTGACGTAGACCCCATTGCTATTGTCACGACTGCAACAATTCAACCAGAAGAACCAACAGATCCAGAAGAGAGGGAATGCCTTTTTCATTCATAGATGTGGGTGAAGGGTACCCCACTGCATTTTATTGTTGATAGAAAAAGTCATAAGAACCTCATCTCACCATAGGTCATCAAACAATTGGGATTGTTGACAACACCACACCCAAAACCATACAACATCGGGTGGCTTCGCCAGGGATGAGATATTCATGTCAGCCAGCAGTGTCGATTGTCATACTAGATCCATCCCTTCAAGGATGAGGTATTATGTGATGTTTCCCCACTATATTTCTGTGATGTTCTCTTGGGCCAACCATATATGTGGAGACGCCAGGTTATTTATGAGTCTCGACCCCGCAGTGTCATTTTTTCTCTAGGGGGTCACCTCTACAGAATACCAGAGGTAGTTCTGACTATTTTTCCACCTAAATAGTGCCGCAAGGTAGTATCTCATATTGCAAAATTCATCTTCTTCAAAATCTATTCAAAAGGGGAACAAAAGGACACTGCAACCACTACAACGTTGCCCCAAGAACCTTCTATCCAATAGAAGTTGGTCGAAAAGGTTGCAGAAAAGTGAAAATATTCCTTCTTCACATCGTCCTCTCATGTAGCTCGACTTGTTGAACAGCCTCAGCCTCCACAGATTTGTGACAAACTTCCACAAACTGAGCAACGCGACATCTTCAACAAGGCAAGCAACTCACCAAGATGCAGATTCAACAAACGCTTTTCCCTTTCCCTCGGGCACTCAACACAATGAAGACCATTGCTTCCTAAGGAGGGATGATTGATCTAGGTGGATATCAGTGGCCACCCACCTTTTCCAATTGGCTCAAAACAGTTTTCTAGTGATTTTGGTAATTTACAATTTTTAGCAGTTTTTAACTTCCAGGGCCATTTTGAGGCCCTAAACGACGTTTTTGTGAAAATGGAGAGAAGTATGTAAGTTCCTTTGATATTGCCTCCAAAATGAATCTCCTCGACAATACCTTTCCAATGGGCTATCATGCGCCTAAAACGGAGATCGTATGCACAAGTTACGACCCTGGGAAGTTGATGTACTAACTTACCCAAATGGGGCCCACGTGACTTTTGGCGCTTCATCTCCTAGGGTTAGGTTTTTGGATGTCTAGGGTTTTTGGCATTCTTTTTTATTGTAAAAATGCCTTCAGATCCTCATTGTAATCATCTTCTTGCGAATGCGAGTAGCTGTCACATCTCTTCTCATAGATAAGCTGCCACCATTCTAGCGAGTCTTTCACTCTATATTTTTACAGTCTCTGTACATTTCTTTCATTAATATAAATCATGTATTATTGTATATCTGTGTTTATGGTTTCATCTATGATACATTTTTGTTATATTATTGGATATTTGTGATATCTCTGTGCATTTCTTTATTATATATCCACTCTCATTTTGTGCCGAAAATAATCCAGATCAATCTTCCATTCATAGTAGTTGAATGGAGTGAGGATTATTCGATGGGGTTGATCCATTTTATCTGTTGTTCTCTTTGATGTGTCTTCCACCTACAAAAAAGTTTTACTCCCTATATTCAAACTTTCTCTGATACCATGTAGAAATTGTTGCACACCTACAAAATCTAGAATGTAATTGAAAAGTAATACAATAGAAATTGAGAAAAAGAAAAGAGAAGAGAATAATAGAGAAATATTAGGGAGAAATTTGTTTATTTTGTGGTTTATCCCTCCATGCTATGTCCTCTTTGGAATAGAACCCTTGGAGGGGGTCATAGGCCTACCCTCTCCCACTCCCCTTTCCCCTTACTGTACCCTTTTTTCTGGTCCCCTTTTCAGGTTCTCGCGATCCCCATTCTGACACCCCTCTCCCATTTCCGATCCCTTATGCGGTGGCGTACTTTTCTCTCTCACAAGAGAGGTCTGCATGAATTTCATGTGTTTGGGACACACAGAGGCCTCTGACTTGGAGGATCTGGATTACGAGGACTCCCCCTATGTCCCTCCGCCTTCGTGTCCCACGGAGAATTATTGTATTTACTCCAGAACTCCCACCCAGCTCCTCACACACTCCTGCATTCACTGCAACCTCATGGATTTGGTTGTCTTAAGAATGCACCCCCACTCCTTCCACTTGAAATCTATTTAAGATCTCAGCCTCCCTCCCCCTATAGTCAGCCTTTATACCCTCTTGAACCTTATTCTTCTCCTCCCAAAGGAAAGGTTTTTACTTCTGGAAAACCACAAACAAAAGAAGAGAAGGGTGTATCTTGTAGTGGAGACATACCTCGACATCCTTTGTCCTAATATTTTTTCAGCCTGGTGCATCAAGGAAAAAAGGGGATCTGTGAAAATGGTTGTAGGAGATGACATTCCCCTCAAAAAAATCCCCCATATTTTGAGGAATAATCTAGTTGGAAGGTTTAACGACAAATATCCAGGAGAAAAGGCCCTAACAGGTTGGATGAAAAACTAGTGGAAACCCTTAATTGGTTACGTCCCGAAGATACATATTATGTCCAGAAGCAAGATCTCCTTCTCTTTTCTTTCGGATGATGACTACGAAGAAATCCGTAGGCAAACCTAGTCTTGGGGCCCATCCGGCTTGTCCCTGAAACCCTGGACTATGGACGTCGACCCCCTTAAGGAATCTATAGAGTTAATGAAAGTGTGGGAAATCTTTCCCAGACTTCCATTGGCTTTCTGGTCTAGAGAAGCATTAGAAGCCATTGGTAACAAACTGGGCTCTTTCGTAAAACTAGAACCCAACTGGGATTCAAAAAAATACTGGAAGTGGGCCTAGATCTTAGTCGAAGTGGATGTAAGAGAATATTTAGTAGGCAACATCAACCTAGTTTATGTTGGAATTACTTGGCACCAGAAGGTAGACTACTGGATACTACCTTTTAGGTGTCATGGTTGCCATGAAATTGGTCACATTCGCTTGTAGTGTTCCAGACTCGCGTCGTTGCAACAAAATCCTACCAGAAAGTGGAAAACCAAGTCTACAATTAAAAAGTAGGAATCTGTGGAGGTCATCTCGGTGGAAGGAACGAATAAATAATGTCCCTTGGATATTGACAAAGGGGTACTCTCTAGTCTAGCGCTAGGTGACTTGGTTAAACAAGCTCTTGTTTCAAGTATTCATCCCAAGCCCCCTTCTTAGCCTTTTATTGTTTTTTAGGTGATGGTTCCTTCAATACCCTCTATCCCCCTCCCTTCCCCCAAGTCCTCCCCTTCCCCTAAAGTCCCCCTCTCTTTCTCCCCTCCCACGGCTCCACTAGAACTTCCGGTACAAGAAGTTAACCCCACGAGAGTTCCTCCTCCCTCTCCCCTTCTCAAGAAATTCCCCTTGACGACTTCTTTCCCCTCCCCCCCCTTCCTGGGTTCCCTCTTCTCCCACCCTTGTTTCCTCTCTTTCCTCAATGCCCCTTCCATCTTGCCTTGAATCCCCCCTTTTTCCTAGGGATAATAGATATTCCCTGAGGTATAAATCCTGAGAGAACGCTCGATCTTCTGGAGGTTTGTCACTTGACCCTCCCTCTCTCACTCAGGAAAGAAGAAAATCATTCAACTCGAAATCAAAAGAGAGAGCAACTGCAAAAATATGCAAAGGAACCCAAGCAACCATCACAAGGTCCCTTAGAGCAGGAAAATCCCCTTCGACAAGAGAAAAATGATCTTCCTATCCTTCAACATGTGTGGGGTCAGGGATGCCCCTAAGAAGCTATCCCTCAAAATAATGTTCCTCAGCATAAAACCATACATCATCCTCATCCAAGAGACAATGTGTTCTAGTGAAAATCCAGAGAAACCTTCAGTCCTTGGCTTAGGAATTGGTCTTTCATCACAATCAATGCATCAGGTCTCTCGGGAGGTCTGCTCACTAGATGGAACCCAAATTTACAATATATGTCCTCTTCTTTCGTTCAGTCTACAATTTCAATCAAGTTACAACATAAGAATATAAATTTAACCTTCTTGGTGGTGAATATTTACGATCTTTATTCTGATAGGACCTCTTTTTGGGAGGATTTGGTCTCTACAGGCATTTTCTGTGACTCTTTTCTGGTGGCAGGGGGGATCTGAATCTTACCCTATCCCTACGAGAGGTTTGGGGTGCACACCCCAGGGTCAACAAGTAAAGTGATTTTTTCTTATCCTTTTTAGAGAAGGCCAAATTGGTGGGCATTGAACCTTTGATGCTCTCACCTACTTGGAGGAATTTCAAAACTAGGGATGAGGAGGTTGCAAAAGTATTGGACCATTTCTTAGTTTCTGAAGTCCTACTGAATATGGGCTCAAAATTTAGATCAGGGGTAGAGGTGGGAGGTATTTAAGACCATCTCCATATCTCACTACATTGGACTTCGAGCTTTGAGTCCCCCCCTTCACCCCTTAAATTTTGCCAATATTGGTTGGTAGAGGAAGACTTCAAGAACCTAGTCCTTTCCTCTTGGGTCAAGATTTCCCCTCTAAACCATGCTCCTCTCATGGTGCAATTTGCAGCAAATATCAATATCTTGAAAAATGCCATAAAAAATTGGCTCCATTTATGGAATTCCAAGAGGTCTCGTCTCATTCGGGACACTGAAGATATATTAGTCAAGGTCCTTAGAAATATGGAGGAAACCCCCCTTACTAATGCAAAGTTAACATAATTAAGAGAATTGGAGGATAAACATGCCAAGGGGCTCAAGACAGAGGAACAATAATGGTGTATCAAGAGCAGGGCTCTTTGGATAAAAGAAGGAGGCTCTTTGGATAAAAGAAGGAGATAATAACACCAAGTTTTTTCACCAATTTGCGAACTACCAAAGAAAGCTCAACACAATCTAGGAAATCAAGGATGAACAAGGAAATGTGGCCGTATATTTTGAGGACAAGGCAAAGCTCAGAGTAAATTTCTCCAACAATCTTTTTTCATCCCCTCCCGGATGCCCCATTCAAGAAATCTTGGAGGTAGTGGAAAAATTCCCTACCGCCTTCTCTGAAGAAATAAATTTATCCTTAAAGGAAGAAGTAAACTGAAGGCAACGTTGTTCTCCATGAAGAATGGAAAAATATCAGGCCCAGACGGATTTACAGTGGAATTCTTTAAAGCTTTTTATGATCATATAAAAAATGATTTACTTCTAGTGGTAAGAGAATCCAAAAAGGAAGGAAGAATTCATGGTCTTCTCAACACCACCTTCTTGTGTCTTATCCCAAAGAAACAATGTCCTTCTTCCTTTGAGGATTATAGATTGATTTCCTATTTCAATTTCATCTATAAACTAATTTCAAAGATGATCTCTATGAGACTTAGACCGATGTTAAGTGATATCATTAGGGAAGAACAATTTGGCTTCCTCCACAACATACAAATACACAACGTGGTAGCCATTGATCAAGAAGTGCTCCACTCTATCAAGAAAAGAAATATTAAGGAAACCATCCCAAAATTGGACCTCTACAAAGCATATACCTGAGTAAATTGGACCTTCCTACATCTGGTCATTATCCAAATGGGAATGAGCTTAAAAACTGTCAATTGGATAATGGGGTGCATACAAAGTGCCTCATTTTCCATCCTTATCAACGGAGCTCCGTCCAATTTCTTCAAAGCCTCTAGAGGTCTCCATCAGGTTTTCCCCCTTTCTCCCTTTCTATTACTGATCTTCGCAGAAGAACTAAACTATCTGATGAAGGAGGCAAGGTACAAGGGCCTCCTAAGAGGAATTGTAGTCTCTGAATCAGAATCAATAACTCACCTTTTATTCATAGATGATATATTCTGCAGCCTTTTTGGTTCTCAGAGGAACTTAATTGTATTTAAGTATATTTTAAACCTCTTATGTATATCCACGGGTATGAAAATAAACATGGAATTTTTTTTTCTACTTCTTAATCATTGTGAGGATGAAGAAGATGCCTCCATTGTTGATAATTTTTCTACCCCAAGGAAACCTCTCTTTAAAGGACTAAAGTATCTAAATTTTAACTTAAAACCATACAATTATAGAAAACGAGACTGGAGCTGGTTAATCAGAAAAGTCGAGGCTTGCATAGCCATCTGGGTCAACAGACTCCTCTCTAGAGGAGGAATACTAGTATTAATCAAAGAAGTCCTAGAAGGAATTATTGTTTATTGGAATTTAATAGCCGCAATCCCTAAGGGAGTTTTGGATCATATTCACCGCCTAAGTTTTCTCTTTTATGGAAGGGACAAACATTCATGGAGTCCCTCTTGGTCAAATGGAACTCAATCGTTGCACCTAAATAAATGGGTGGATGGGGTCTAAAGAACATAAGACTTTTTGCTCGAGCCTTAGCAAGAAGGAACTAATGACATCTAACCCTGGGAAGCACCCTATGGGTAAGAGTTATGAACTCCAAGTATTTTCCTACCCTGTCTATCTCGGAATGGTTTCGAGAGCCTATGAAATCCTCTAAAGGCTCAATTGTCTGGAAAGCTCTTATGCAAGCTTTCCCCCTTGTTGGTGACTAGATGGTATGGCACATTGGAAACAGGGAAAATGTGAGATTGGGAGAAGACCCCTGGTTAGGAGAAAGAAACAAGTACAAAATATCCCCTCCCTTACTTTTGTTCCTCAAAGACAAAAACCTTTACTTCTTGAGAGACCTAAACATTGGTTATCCCCATATTCGAGAGAGAATGGGATGGAAGAATGTAGACTCCCTGGATCTCCCTTTAGAACTACAGGACGAATGGGACTCCTTTATTTCCCTTTTATGCGAAAACTTCATTTCCCTCGATAGAGATTTTGAGGACTCTCTCAGCTGGTCAAAAAACCCACAGAACGACTCATATTCGATCAAGTTGGGCTATAAATCTTGGCTAGAAGAAAACTCTATAACACACTCGAAATAGTGTTGGAAGCCCTTATGGAAAATCAAAGCTCCTCCCAGATGTAAATTGACGCTTTGGCTAGAACTAAACAATAAATTGTTGACATGTGATAATTGCCTCAGGAGAGGATGATGTGGACCTAATAGATGTCCTCTATGCAAGGAAAATCAAGAAACCATTACTCACCCTTTTATATCATGTCCCTATGCAGGAAAGGTTGTGCAGATAATAAAAGATCAACTAAAAACAAGGGCCATTTGCGACCAAGGATATATAGAAGATTGTTTTAGATTTTGGATTTGAGACAGAACAACAACCTTATGTGTAGGTCTTCTAGGCATCATGATCTCAAACATTTGGTGGGCAAGAAATAGTGTTCTTTTTAAATATAAGATTGTTCCCCCAGAAGTCTATGTGGCAATTTTGATCAGTCAGGCTAAAGAATACAAGACAAAGCTCAAGAAAAGTAAACCTCGGTTTATCATCCCCCCTCCCATCGATTATACCGTCCCATGGGGATTTTTTCGATGGGGCTATCTAAGGGCATACTCCTTCATTGTAATGATCCCAAGCCAAATTCTTTCTTGGAATCACTAACTACTACTAATTTATTGAGTTATTAAGTGCATACAAGACTCATCAACACATGGAGATCACA
>SNQJ01S0199789.1:435-17038 GCA_010110895.2 Picea sitchensis | reverse complement strand
GTATATGTAATGATGTCTTGATGTGATAAATGCCAATATAACACTAGGTTAGCCATGTTATATTCTATTTGATTAAATTGTCATGGAATATGTGTAAATGTAATTGAATAAAAGTTTCGAGATAAGAGTCTAACTTGCAGGTATTTGCGAAAGTGGCAAGGATCACAGACACGGTATACATTATTGATTTGCAGGACGACAAGATGGGAATATAATAATACACTAAGGTGAAGAATGTGGCGGTGACCGGCCTCAGCAAGGAGACCAATAACAACTGTGTATTCTTCTTGGTTGTTGGTGGATGCACCCAAACATATGTCGCTAGAGTGGAACAGTTCATGTGAGGGGGTATAAAGGGCCCAAGTGGTTGAAGATATATTCTATGTCCAGTGGCTAGCACCATCAGTGTAACCGATGTGGTAAGCCAATGGAGGATGCATCTGTCAATAAAATGGATGGTGGATCAGACATGAGGAGTGGAGGCAAAAAACGAAGTCTAAAAACTCTACAAAAAGAAAAACCTAGGGTAGAATGACTACACTTAGGCGTAAAACTTCTTTAAGTACAAACTATTGACAGTTTCTTTGAGAGGACATCCTTAAGGGGAGGCCAAGATGTATGTGCCTTTAGTGAGGCAGTGATGGAAAATGTAGGGTCCATGCCACAATGACTTGAATTTCTCGTGACCGAGAGTATCGTGAGCGATATCATAGGCTAGGATGAGATATCCTTCATTAAATGAGAGAAGGTTGACATGGTGTTCAAAGGTGGCTTTGGACCATTTTTTAGTTGTATCATTGTTCTTTAATGAAGACAGACGATATTCATCCAACGACTCTAAGGTCAGCAAGCGCTGCTCCATTGGAGCAGTTTTAGGTAAGATCTCAATGGCGGTGCGCAACATGGGAATTTCTCACTCGATGGGCAGGGTGGCTTTGAACCCATGGATGAGATGAAATGGTGTAAAATCATTGGCAGTTTTGACTATCGTGCGATAAGCCCATAATGCTGAATGATGCCAGTTGGTCTTATGTTTGTTGATGGTACGTTGCAACATGGTTTTGAGGAATTTGTTGACAACCTCGACCTGTTTGTTGGACTGGGGGTACTATGGGGAGGCAAACTCATGGGAGAAGCCTAATTTTGAGGAGAGTTTGATGAAGATATCATTCTCAAAGTGCTTACCATGATCAAAGACTAACTATAGTGGAATTACGAAATGGGTAATGACGTGGTTGAAGAAGAAACACGTGACTGTGTCAACAGTATTGTTGAAGGTAGGCATGGCTTCAGCCCATTTGGGAAAGTAATATGCTGCCACGATGATGTACTTGTGTCCATTACTAGATGGAGGGTTGCAAGTCATGAAGTCTATGCTCCATTTGCAGAAGGGGCCGACAGTGATGAATGGATGTAAAAGAGCAGGTGGTTCTCGTGCTTTGTTTCCATAAAGATGACATTTGTCGCATCGCTTGACAACGTGGATGTAGTCATGAAACAGGGTGGAGTGCTAGAAGTATCCTGCTCGAATTATTTTTTGGGTGGTGGACATACTTGAGAGGTGGCCACCATAGGCACCATTATGGAAATCGTTTAAGACTCTGTTTGCTTCGTCAATGATCAAACATTGACAGAGTATGGTGTCGACCCCACATCAATAAAAAATGTCCTCGATGAGGAGGTACCGAGGGGCCTAATGGTGAATGAATCAATGATCATCTTGAGAGAGATGAGACTCAAACTTATGTGTCTAAAGGAAGACAAGGAGGTCACCATACCAGGGGTCAACCGAGGGGATGAAGAAGAGGTTTTCGTTGGGAAAATCTGTATTGATGGGTGAACCATTAGTGTTTGAGGGAAACGTTGTGATGAGTTCAGCGAGAACAATTTCTTTCTTGCTTTTGGGAGTTGATAAATCTAGGTCATATTCCTGAAGGATGATGATCCATTAGGCAAATTTTCCATTAATTGTTGTCGTCAACTGAGAAAGTACTGCATGGGGTTAGAGTCTTCCACGACTTTGGTAGTGCAAAGGAAGATATAATGTCATAGTTTCTGGACTGCGAGGGCTATTTTATCATCATGATTATATTTTAGGGGTGGTCCCAAAATATTTTTACTGATGTAGTAAATAACATTCTCGTGTCCATCATCCCCTAGTTGGATGATGACTCATGCTACTGAAATGACTGAGGCTGATAAGTAGAGGATGTAATCACCAGTGGCCATGTTTCCTTCTTCAAAAGCATCGAGGGTAGGGATAGCGTTGTTGAACCAGTCTATATTCACTGATGGAATAGAATCCTTGGTTTTGATTTCACATATGGAATCTTGGATAGGAGGTTCAAAGGCTTCCTATGAGAGAAAAATCACTCTGTGATGGAGCGCATTCCATGGGCAATCGGGGGTAGTGAATTTGTCCAAGAGATCTTCGTCGCACTAAAAAATGAGAGAATATAGGGGATCCATGGAGGTGACATGGGTGACTATCACAGGGTGATTTTCGTCAAGTGGAGAAGACGTAGAGGGGAGATCGCAACCATGTTGCGATGGATCGCTTGACATAAACCAAATGTCCATACACTGTGGGGGGTAAACTGTGGTAGGGGGTAAGATTTCCTGGGGGAAATGAACTGAAGAATTGGGAGGATTTGGGGGAATATCCTCACACAGTCTATCCATGAACCATGGATGGGTGGGAAGTGTTGGGCCTGCGATATGGTTAATTTAATGATGTTGATTATACCCTTTTTGACCAATATTGTATGTACATTTTCCTATTTTGAATATTTTTTAAATTTTTTTGTGTTAAATTGTCGTGCTTCATACTAGGTATGTATGATCTATGTTTTACGATGGTTTTGAGTATAATTCATCATGTTTTAATGATTTCAGGAAACTAATTCATGTTCTGTGTCTCACAGGGAAAAATTGCAGGTCGTTTTTTCATCCGACACTCCGTCCGGTACTCCATCTGGCACTTAGTCCGGTACTCCATCCGACACTTTGTTTGTGTTAAATTGTCGTGGTTCATACCAGGTATGTATGATCTATGTTTTACGATGGTTTTGAGTATAATTCATCATTTTGTAATGATTTCAGGAAACTAGTTTGTGTTCTGTGTGTCACAGGGAAAAATTGCAGGTTGTTTTCTCATCCGGCACTCCGTCTGGTACTCCATCTGACACTTAGTCCGATACTCCATCCGGCACTCCATTTGACACTCCGTCCTGCACTAAAACCATGGGCGATTTGGCGGTTATCATATCGACGACCAACGATGGGTGAATTCGAGACATGGGTTTTCTTTATGCTCGTGGCCTCCATCTACTGAGCTTCTAACAACTCAGATTGGGTTGTTATGATGGGCATTTATTGGCACGCCTTGTTTCTAGAAGCCACCAACGGTTAAGACACATTGAATGAAATTTGCTACTTTTAGAGGAGGTCGACTCTTCCAGTGATCTACCTATCAACTTGTAAATCTATAAATACCACCTCAGTGATCAAAAAGATAGTTAGAAGAGAGAAAATGATGGTTCAACTCTGTTTTTCCATTTTCAGACATATTTTGCTAAAACTGTGTAAAACTGCATTTTTGATTTTAAATGTTGAAATTGTGTTAACTGAGCTCATGATTGATCCTTGAAGAGTAGCCACGACCTGCTGGGGGGCCCACCAACAGTTTGGGTGAATTTTTAGTTAGTTTTCTTGTGAATTTGAGTAGTGTAATCGTCATTTTGTTTATTTCCTGTACATGAGATTTTATTGTGTTTGTATAAATTTTTGTTCATAATTTAATTAGTTTAGTTCAATTCTGCAGGTTATTATGGAGGTTAGTGTTAATATGCAATGATCGTTTAGTTTATAGGAAATGAACTTGCAAGTTCTTAGCTACTAACTCTGTGTATAATTAGATGATAGTTAGATTTTTCATATGCTGAAATAGAGTTTAAAAATAGAGTTAAAACAAAGTATCTGGTTTATGGTTTCTTTGGCAAGTTTCGGTGGATGGATAGTTGTTAGTTTTAGTTTTCATTTTCAGTTTTCTTATCTAATTGTTGTTTAGTTTTTCTTATCTAGTTGTTAGTTAGTTTGCTTATTTCATTTCTTGTCATATGTTGAAATAGAAATAGGATTTAATTTATGTTTTATGAGTATTTTCCATTTTCAATTTAACTTGTTAAAATAGAATTAGTTTAATTTATTTTCATGGAATTTCCTTTTCTAGATCTAGGTTGCAATTTTAATTCGAAGTTGATTATTGAGTTTAGTTTTCAGTTATGAATCTAAGTAGTATGGATTTGCTTAATTAGCATAGAATGCAATTGAATTAAATAGAATAGTGTTTTATACTGTTGATGATTAATGCATGATTGAATAATCACATGGATATGCACGATAGTTAATGTTGCTTCTATAATGTCTAAGTTCTCATTGGATTGTCTAATTCACACTTTTCACTTTGCTATCAAAGTCAATATTGAGTTTATCCCTCTTGAGTTATCATTAATTGTTAAATTCCATCGTGATATTATAGGACATCGAAGACATAGGTTACTATATTAGAATTAATTGTTGAAGTTACCATAGGTTAGTTAGTTGATTTCTTACTTGTTTACTTGCTTTGATAGGGTAGTTGCTTGCTTGTTTACTTGCTTTCTTGTTTACTTGATTTAATAGGATAGTTTCTTATTGAATTTGAGTAGGTTAATTAAAGTAGTTTGTTGTTGTTATTGCTCATTAGGTAGATTGAATAGATAGTTTTCTTTTGCTTATTGTCATGATTAAGTTAATTTTATTTAAGTAGGGTTTTCATATTCTTTCTTAGGACAATCCATCGATCCTTTGTTCAAAGGTTACTTAGGATAGATAGTTTAAGTTTCTTAGTATGGTTTGATCATTAATAGCCTTTGCTTGAATAGATTATCTTTTAGATAGACCATTTCCTTAGTTAGACTATATTACCTCTAGCCTTTCTACCTTGGCACATAAAGTGCTACAAATCTAAGTTTACTTACCCTGGGTTGACAATTTAATTGAGGGTTTTTAGTGTGTCTTTAGTGCATATAGAACACCCATCATTTTTTGTGTCGTTACCAGGGAGTTGTCTCAAGGTAGGAAATAATTAGGAATTATATCATTTTTAAACCTTAGCATTAGATTGGTGGAGGGGTAACTTTAAGATGAGAGGTAAGAACCTGCGCATATGCTATTGAAGGCTCCCTCAAACCCAATGGTAGTTTTTCTTTTTGATTTTGTTTTCTTTCATGAAAAAAACTAGGGACCCCAAAGCTAGATACATTAAATCTAAATCAGATCTTTCAACCAAGGTTCCTTTCGACCTTTTTGGGGGAAGGAGCATTCCACTCATAAATTTCGTAGACCAATACTAAAAAATGGGAACTAGCTCAACCTAAAGAGATAAAGTAGTCTTTTAAGAGACTAAGAAAGGGAGCACTATAGAACAAAAAATTGAAGCATCAATAATAGTGGAACAAGGGGCAAGACCACTCGAGCCTTCTACAGAACCAAACAATATAACCTTTTCTTTTAGACCACCACCAAGAGATACTAACTTTGAAGACACCATAGACCCTGAACAGATGAATATTTTGTTTGGTAGTTCAACCAACATAATTATCTCTCAAATTGACACATAAACTTTGGCACCAATAATCTCAACTGGCTCGAGTAGAGTCCCATAAATCCAAACAGTAGGAAGACCTTTCAATCAGAGGGAAACCTTGTTTTCTTCAAATATAAAACCACCTAGGTACTATATTTTTGGAAACCAAACCAATGTGGATAATCAGGAGGGTCACAACAATGCAAGACATGAGGAGGAAGAATAAGTTGGAAACCAAACCGAAACTACCTTCGGGTTTCCAATTTTGGACACCACCCCAAATGTCAATATGAAAAACATTCCCCTCTTAGCACTGCCCACCTTTTACAATAAAATAAGTGAATATCTAGATACCTTCTTATTTGAGTTTGACATCTTGTGTAGGAGCTACAACTACCTACAAGATTCCCAAAAACTAAAACATTTTCCTGCCACCCTCAAGGACTCTGAACTAAGATGGTTCATGGGGTTGGGAGAATCTAGTATTAGGTCTTGGGAAGCCATGAAAGATATATTTATTAAAAAGTACCAAGACTACTGTAAGACCAAATAATATCGTAATGACATATTCAAAATCCAACAATTCGAAGACGATAATCTCGAGGACTATATGGAATGGTTTGCATACATCTCCCAAAAGTCAAAATACCATGACCTCTCAGAGGATGTAGGTAGGGCTCTTTTCCTTAAGGGAATTTTATAAGAATACCTAGAGATGCTTAACCTAATGGAATTAGGTGACATATCGCATAAACATTTGCCGAAATATGTGAAATGTGTAAGAATGACTCAAGGAGTAGACCTGAAACATGAAAGAATGTTCGGGACCCTTATAATAGAAACTTAAAACCAGTTAGTTCAGGTGGTATCACAAGAGCTGAGATAGGGAACCTTTTAGAGAACTTCAAGACAGATATCTTAAGTACAATAGGTTCCCAGTTGGACACCCTCAAGATTAAAAAGAAATAGGACGAGGAAAATGCAGCAATGAGCATATATTTCCCAAGATGCAGGAGGAAGCATTCCTTAAGGGAATTCCCATTATATAACATTTCAGTTTGTGGCTTCTACACGAAAGACCATTCAATTGAGAAATTTCCATCATTGCCCAGTTTTTTAGCCATATATAGGAGTGGGGATCCTGGGGAATCCTCTTATGCACCTAGGAGGCCATGGAAGCCTAGGAACTAGCCCACATACCCAGATCCACAATCTCAAGTTCCACCCTATTAGTAACAACAACAACAACAGTGGAACTCACAAAGTTGGTAAAACTGGTCTACACAGTACCAACATACTTGGCTTCAAGGATGGAGAGGATGAAATAACCAAGGAAACCCTCAAGCTCCACCTATTCATATGTCCAACCATCCTTACCCTCAGTTTCCATCGAACACTTTGCAGCTTTTGCCAGGTTTTGTTCCACCACCTTTACTTCCTATTCCACAACAACAACAACTGCAACAATATAATAATGAAATCTCCCCAAGACCGACATTATTACCGGCACAATAAGTGCCCAATCCCAATAATAATCCCACACAACCTCTTCACAATTTTGAGATGCAGGCCTTCCCGACATATGTTATTACTCCTGTTACATTACAGGAGATTCAACTAAGATCGAGAAAAGTTCTTGATAGGCAGAGACCTTCAGTATTCATCCAGGAAGAAGAAGAAGAGGAAACCACCAAACAAACCATGGATGACACTAGGTGGGAAGATGTTATTATTCCTAAGGACCAAGAACCCAAGCTTCCCCAAAATGAACCTTCACAAATTACGAAAGCCCCTCCTTATCTAGAAAGATTGGTAATCGAGAAAGCTACCACCCGACTAGAATTGGACATCTTGAATGAATTGAAGAATGTTTGTGTCAAGATTCCCTTGCTACAATCCATTAAGGACATTCCAATCTACAATAAGGTAGTCAAATAATTTTGTATTAAGAATCCAGGTAGGAAGCAGAAGGACCCTCCTATAGTACATTTGATAGGGGAACTTTCTGAGTACATCTCAGAGCAGCCTAAGGTAGAAACATATGGGAACCCAGGAAATCCCATAGTGACTATAATAATTAAAGAGGTTTCCATTGGAAACACTCTCATAGACCTAGGGGAATCCATCAATATTATGACCGTTACTACCTTGGAGGAACTACAGTTAAGACCTGTTCTTAGACCTACTCCAACTATTTTGGAATTAGCAGATAAGACCAGAGTTATACCTGAAGGAATTTTGGATGATATCATAGTTACTTTAGCCTCATGGGAGTACCCAGTAGAATTTTTTGTTATTCACTCAAAGGATCCTACCAAAGGCCATCCCGTTATTTTAGGAAGGCCTTGGTTAGCCACAACCAATGCATTTATTGGCTGCAGAGAGGGAGAAATGACCATATCAAATGGACTCTCTATCCAAAAGCTCACCATATACCCTCCAGCTCAACCTATTATGGAGAATCTATGGTGGCTTGAATGTTCATATGAAAATGAGGACTAGGAAGAACTTGTATTGCCAAGTGACCACGCCTAGGTGCTTCAGGATCACACAATAAAAAATGTGTTAAAACAGTTCATTTCTACTATCACATGTGTTGATTTTCCACAATAGTTTCCCCAATTTGAGTATATGTTTGGGGAAGAATTTCAGGAAAAATTGGACCCATCCATTTTATCTTCGACATATTTGATCTTCGAGATAGATGATTCTTCCATGTCTTATACTATGCCCTACGAGATTAGTCCAGGGAAGTGTTTACATATAAACTATGGGCTAGATGCAGAGCAACAAAAACAATTAGTAAGTATCCTTAAATAACAAACAAGATCATTCTCCTGGGAATACAATGACATGAAGGGTATACACCCTGACACATGCATCCATCACATATACACCCAGGGAGAGGTAACATCTGTTAGGCAACCCCAGAGAAGGATGAACCCAACACTCAAATATATAGTAAAGGAGGAGATCCAAAAGTTATTAAATGTCAGATTTATTTATCCCATCTCTGACAGTAAGTGGGTATCCCTGCTTGTAGTGGTTCCAAATAAAGTGACCAGGAAATGGATATTTTTTGTTGATTTCCAGGAGCTCAACAAAGTCACTATGAAGGATTACTTTCCTCTTCCTTTCATTGACCAAGTTTTGGATACCATGTCTTGAAATAAATATTTCTTCTTTTTAGATGGATATAGCGGGTACAATAAAATTCTCATAGCACCCAAGGATCAGGACAAAAATACATTTACTTGTCCTTGGGAAACCTATGCCTATAGGGTCTTACCATTTGGATTGTGTAATGCTCCTGCCACATTTCAACAAGTAGTATTAGGGATATTTTTTGATTTTATTCATGATTGTGTGGAGGTATACATGGATGAATTCACAGTATATGGAAATATTTACCATGAATCCTTAGATAACTTAGAAAAATTCCTTATTAGATGCCAAGAAATGAACCTATCTCTAAGTCATGAAAAATGTAAAATGTTGTTAACTGAAGGAGTGGTTCTAGGAAATCATGTTTCATCTGAAGGGATAAAAGTCGATCCTACAAAGATTGAGGTCATCGTCAGACTTCCACCCCCCAAAACTCATAAAGAGGTGAGAATCTTTCTTGGACATGCCGGATACTACTAACGATTTATTGAATTTTTTACAAATATTGTTGCACCCATGTTTGGATTGTTAATAAAAGATCTCGATTTTGTTTGGAATGAGCAATGTCAAACTGCCTTTGAAACCCTAAAATCTAAGTTGTCTATGGCACCAATTCTTAGGGGGGCCAATTAGGCTCTCCCATTCCACATATCCACTAATTCCTTCAACACTACAATAGGACGAGTATTAGGGTAGAAAGAGGACAAGAAACCCTATGCCATTTATTTTGTGAGTAAGAAATTGTCCCCTACTGATTTAAACTACATAGTTACCAAGAAGGAATTCTTGGCAGCTAACTAATGATCGAGTGACTAGGTGGCTCCTACTATTGCAAGAGTTTAATATCACTGTGCTTGAATGACCTGGAAAGGAGAATGTGGTAGTTGATTTTATTTCACGTATAAAAAACGAGGATGATGATACTCCTGTAGATGATAGTTTTCCAGACAAGCACCTTTTTTCCCTTTCTGTCAATACCCCATGGTTTGCAGATATGGAAAACTATTTGGCTACTAGGAAGTTACAGTCTCATTTGTCACCTCATGAAAAACGTAGAATTATCACGCAAAGTGCCAATTACTCTTGGGTTGGCCATGAAATTTTTTGTACAAGTCCTGATTTGATTATTCATAGATGTGTCCGAGAAGATGAGATACAAAAAATAATACGAAGTTGTCATGATGGACCACGTGGTGGCCATTTTTCTGACAAACGTACAACATATAAGGTGTTACATTCATGTTACTATTGGCCTAGCATTTTCAAAGATGTTGTGAAGAATGTGAGAAGTTGTGATAGTTTCCAAAGGATAGGAAGACCTACGTCAGCCGACGAAATGCCCAAGTTATTATATGACCTTTAGAAAAATGGGCCCTTGACTTTGTAGGACCAATTTCACCCATGTCCCATAAGAAGAACTATATTTTGGTTTGTACGGACTATGTCACCAAGTGGGTAGAGGCAAAAGCCCTATTTAGGTCTACAAAAAAATTTGTTGTCAAATTCATTTACGAAGATATCTTTACCCGCTTTGGTGTCCCTCATGAAATTGTTACAGACCAAGGCACTCAATTCACTTCCAAGCTGATGAGAGAGCTAACAGAGAAATATGAGATTAAACACTAAATCTTCTCCATACCACCCACAAGCTAATGGTCAGGTAGAGTCTACAAATAAGGTTATGGAAGCTATCTTGACCAAGACTATTCAATTACATCACCAATATTGGGTTGATAGGCTTCCAGAGGCTTTGTGGGCATATCGAACCACCTGGAGGAACACCACTAGGAATAGCCCTTATGAACTAGTGTACATGAAAAAAGTACTTCTACCGATAGAACTTTAAGTAAGGACCTTCCATATTGCCGCAGAATTGGGATTAAACTTTGTAACACACCCACTAAGGCATAATATATTTTTCTCCTTTTTCTCCTTTTTCTCGAGGGACATAATCCCCGAGTTCCTATGAGGTCCTAGCATAGGTTATCTCTTCCTGTTGGAACCTTCACTAAACCAATCCACCGATTCTTTCATTGAAAACCCATCATGCCCAACTCAAGCACCAAGCGTGGGATTCACCTCCATGTAATCATCGATTATGACCCTGGGCCAAGCCAAGAGGTGCCTTTCATACTTCACGACTCAGCGATGCCCGAGAGTCAAGTCTTTCAACTCATGAAACCCCGAAACCTGAAATCATTCCTTTGTTGAGATTGACGGCTATGAATCTCCCCCCTGATCTGACGGTCCTGGTCGTATCAGGATTTCGGTAACCAGAAGTTTGAAATGCAAGAGAGTCGATTATTTCAACTCTTCAAAACTCGAAAATCGAAATTGTACCTTCTTCGATATCGACGGTTGTGAATATCCCCCCTAATATGATGGTCCCGGTCGTATTGGGATTTCGGTAACTAGGAGTTTGAAATGTGAGAGAGTTGAGCCTTTCGAATCTTCAAACCCTGAAACCTGAAATCGTACCTTCTTCGAGATCGACGGCTGTGAATCTCCCCCCTGATTTGACGGTCCTGGCCATATCAGGATTTCGGTAACTGGTAGTTAGAAATGTGAGAGAGTCGAGTCTTTCGACTCTTCAAACCCCGAAACCCAAAATCGTACCTTCGTCGAGATTGACGGATGCGAATGTCCCCCTGATCCGATGGTTCCAGCCATATCAAGATTTTAGTAACTGAGAGTTCACGATGCAACGAATTGAGAACTCTTGTCATTCAGATCCCTGAATTTCGATATGGGAATTCATGTAGGAGATCAACGACCCTCGTTGATCTGGATCTAATGGTCACTATCCCTCCTGAGCTTAAGTGTGTTGAAGGACACTTAGTATTAACCCTTTTGCTGTTCTATGAGATCCAATGGCTTACGGGGTTTCATAGCTTTCCCCAAACTCTGACAACTCACCACACGTCTCCTCCGATGGACGGTCCAGATCCTCCCAGAGTTTCGTGAACCGAGATTTCGTGACTTGCGAAGATGAGGGATCTTTCCCTTTGGTCTCCCAGGTGCCGAAATGTCGAAACGCCGAAACCTATTCGCACTAAGTTGATTTGGATTTTCGCACACCAGGACTTCGGGACTTGCGAAGATGAGGGGTATCTCCCTTTGGTTTCCCGGGTGTCGAAATGTCGAAATGCTGAAATCTATTCACACTAAGTCGATTAAGAGTTTCACACACTGAGACTTCATGACTTGCGAAGATGAGGGGTATCTCCCTTTGGTTTCTCGAGTGCCAAAACACCGAAATTCCGAAATCTATTCACTCTAAACTGATGGTCCAAATCACTCCTCGATCAATGACCATGATCACGTCACTATTTCGCGAATCGTGAGTTCGTGCAATCCTACCCTTTGACCACTCCAAGTTGGGGGTCAGGGAAATGATACCCAACTGCCACGTGTCCTGTGTCGATGGATGGTTTCAAATACTTTGGGACTCTCAGGATGTTTCCAAGTCCACTCTCCTACCTATAAAAAGGTTAAGGTCGATGGGCAATAGAGCTCTGACAGATCCTTCAGAGGGTTCTTGGGTAAATTATCCCTAGGATGGGTGACCTGACTAAAGCCTTCCTAATTCGCTGAGCTATAAACTCTATGGTAGGGGTAAAGTAAACTCATGGGTTTACTATCATGGTAGCCCTTTCAAGGGACTCACTTCGACTCTAGAGTGTGAGGAAACTTCCTAGGAGAAGTGCCTTCGGGAAATTAAACCAGGGCATAGCACTATCCAAGCAGATGGGACAATTATCAAGGGCATAGAATCGTATCCTGAACCTATTCATTCTATACATAGACTGATTATGGTCGTCTAAGTATAAGCATGCATCAATTGTTTCCAAATCAAAACATAGGCAAACAATTCCATACAGAAAATATTCATGAGCATATAAACATGATCATGCGTTCAGTTCAAAATACAAGACATAACACTTATCAGAAAATGCCAGGTGTGTTGCGACTACTGAGAGGGGTGCTCATTTCCACCCAACCATAGGCTCAATGAATCTAGACGGATTTACCACTAGCCACCCCCAAGATAGACCACGATGCTTGGAGATTCAGTCTCCTACTTCCAGCGCAACGGAAGTCCAGAATGAAGGTTTTCTCCCCTTCTCCACTGTTTAGGACTCTTTGTATCTCCAAAGTTCCTTCTATTTTCTCTTCTGTGATCCCTGTCGCGTGTCCCCTCCCCCTTATTCCCCACACTTCCTTTCTTGCCTTTTTCTGCAAGGTTGCGTGTGGCGCAAATTCCTTCATCCGTGGTCAGGTCTGAGAGCTTCTACGGATGGGCATTTTGTCCCCATCCCCTCATTAACTTCTTGAGGAGCCTCCCCACCTACCATCCTGGTGGGTAATTCATTCCAGGGTCAGAGAGCCACTTTTCTCTTTGGGCCAGTAAAGACCAGTATGGTATTGGTTTGGTGGAAGTTAAATCCACCATTCTAGGTTCCTTCCACCACCTCTCATTAGCTATCATGGTCTCTTTCAGCACATACCCCTCCCAACAATCATGCAACACATATTCATAATATTATTTACATTCATCGAACTTTTATACAAAGGTCCATCAAATCAAACATTCACATCTTTGAGTTTGCCATAGTTCTTGGCCAATATATTTATTTTTATAGACTGGGGGAAATATGGTGTTACAATTCCCTCCCCCTTAAAGGAACATTGTCCTCGATGTTCTATCTATCAAAAAGACGTGTATGTACAGAAGTAAACAAAATTGGATATGCCTATTTCATGGCATATTCCATTTCCCATGTAGCCTCATCTGGGCCAAAATGTTTCCACTGCACCTTGACCTGTGCAATGGTTCAGTTCCCGAGTGGGGTTTCCTTTCTGTCCAATATGCATTGAGTTTCTAGCAAGAATTCTCCCTTCAGTTCCACCTATATCACAGACCAGTCAATTACATGATTAGAAGCGTGTACATATTTCTTCAATAATGAAACATGGAAAACATTATGTTCTTTTATTGTGGGAGGAAGTGCTAGCCTATAGGCTACAGGTCCTACTCTATCTAGAACTTCAAAGGGTCCACAATACTGAGGTGCCAACTTGGCACAATATCCCATATTCAGGGAACTCTTCTTGGGCCTAAATCTGAGATATACGTGGTCTCCCATCTTGAACTCTCGTGGAGTTCTCTTTTGGTTGGCATAACTTTTCTGTCAATTCTAGGCGACCTTTATATTTTGTTTTATATGAATCACTTGTTGTTCCATTTATTTCAACATGTCGGGTCCAATAGTAACTTTGTTTATGGGATTACTCCAACTGACTTGAGTGTTTCACGGCCTACCATAGAGGACCTCAAAAGGACTCGTCTTCAGGGATTATTGGTAGTCGTTGTTGTAGGCGAATTCCACCAGTGGCAAGTAATCTTCCCACTTTTTGGGTTGATTCATTACATGCATCCTTAGCATATATTCTAATATTTGGTTCACTCTTTTCGTCTGTCCATTGGTTTGAGGATGATAGGCTGTACTAAACAATAATTTGGTCTCCAGACCAACAATCAAGGATTTCCAAAAGTTGGAAGTAAATTTCGTGTCTCTATCAGACACGATCTCTTTAGGCATACCATGTAGTCTGAATATCTCCTTCATGAATACGTTGGCGATGTCTATTTCCTTGCAAGTTGACTTGACGGGGATAAAATGAGTGGACTTTCTCAATTTATCCACCACTACCATGATGGCATCATTTTTTTTGGTCGAGGTTGGTAATCCAGTGATGAAATCCATGGAGATGGTTTCCCATTTCCATTCCAGGGTTGGTAGAGGTTGTAATAATCCTGCTAGGTGTCGGTGTTCTGCTTTAACCTGTTGGCACTCTATGCATTTGGCTAAGTACTCAGCTATGTCTTTCTTCAATCCATGCCAATAGAATTGTTTCCTGGTGGCCATGATCATCTTATGGTATCCTAGATGACCAGTATATGGTTGTTATAACCCTAAATTGCACCACACATGCTTACCTGGCATCAGGCCAATTCATATCCTTTCTTTGCCAAAACTATGTTGAACAACTCTTTGAAAATCCTCTTGTGTCAAGGCCCATGTGCCCTAACCCATTACTACACGCGTGTGCATGCTGGATGACTCACAACAACCCACGTGTACCTAACAAATCACGAAAAAATGAAAGTTGCCGACGGAACAAAAAGCTATGGGTCAGTTAATTGAAACTCCCGGCCATGCATGGTCGAGGGTTCATCCAAAACCCTAGCTCCTTCTAGCCTATAAAAGAATGGGTAGGGGTACCATTTGGAAGAGGTAAAAATATAGCACGAAGAAACTCTGCCCATTTACGTAATCCATTGTCCCAACCCTTTAGCCTTTGCTCATGCCAAAGGAGATTTAACGCAAAGCAGTTGAAGGATAGAAGAAGAGGAGCCCATGATCAGGTTCAAGGAGTGGTGGCTGGTCTCAGCTATTTTGTAAGTTGATTCACTTTCAGTAATAAAAAGAATACTTTTCCCGTCCCAATGCATGAATTTTCTATGGTTTGATTAATTTATGCTTGATTTCTAACCCTTGAGTATAGAAGTAGTATGCATGTATAGTTGTTGTTTGTCTTGAGTGCAGGTCATCTGTGGAAGGAGCAATGCAAGCAAGTGATCAAAGTGCAACGGAGGATCTACATCGAACGTCGGTAATAAGGTAGGTGGTCCTTTTCCATGCATTTACTGTGAAAAAGGGGTTTAAATCTTCGGATGTAGGTAAAAAAGTAGTTTCTATTCGGTCAAAATCTGCATGCAAGTCTGACCCTAGTTTGCTAGTCCATAGGGTGTTTTTCCCAACAATAGAATTGACGACCATACTGGGGAACAATACTCTTTAGGGTTCTTAGATTTATTTAAGTTTTTTGGGTAGTTTAAAGATTAGGTTTTCTGTTTTTCTTTGCCTATCTTTTTCTGTAAGGTTTGAGCTAGCAGGGAGTCTGGTTATCCATACCAGCTTTCCCTGACTTTTGCTTGATTGTAGTTTTCGGGACACATAGAGGTACACGCAGCCTGAAGAAGGCCTACACGCGTGTACCCATGCCCTATCCTCTTACAGTGCGCGTGTGAACGCTAGCTGTAGAGATAGCAGTAGCATGTAGGAGTTCAAAGAACCTTAGAGGCAGTCCCCCTCTTCCCTGTCAGAATTATACATTCTCAGGGGGTTTTCTGGAATCTTATCTGAGTCTTGCTGGTTCACAGTCCTATATTAGATTGCTTTTTTCACCTTATTATTCCTTGTATTATTTGTCTTTTCTGTTAGAAAGAGCATCCAAGCCTTCAAGGGACCCTAGTTATCAATACCAGAGGCCCCTTCTTGGTCTGGACTGGCTACTTTTTGTTCAGATTGGGGAATTCATCCCCTCCTTTGATAAGAAGTATTCCTCTCAGGTGTTTGAGTCTAGGTTTGAATAGTCAGTAGGTTAGGTCATCTTACCCTTAGCCTGCTTTTTCTCAATTAATAGTCGACAGAAAAAAAATAAAACAATTATTTTTTTTATTTTTTTTAGACAAGCGTGAGAGTCTTTTTTTTTTTTTTATTGCCATTGTGTGATTCTTTACTCCAATTATTTGCGATATACTCTTTAAGCCATAATTTTTTTTTCTTGGTTTTTTGCTTGTTGGTATTTTCCCGTTTTTGCTTTACTAGCACTTAAATAAATAAATAAACTCTTTTCATTTTCTTTTTTGGTTGAAGAGTGTGTTTCTACATCATTAGCTAGGGAGAAGTCTTTTATTTTATAAGTTTTTGCAGTGCACTTAGATCATAAGTAGCTCGTAGT
>SNQJ01S0199787.1:0-17038 GCA_010110895.2 Picea sitchensis | reverse complement strand
TTTCCTCCTCCGACCAGCTTAGAAGTCATCATACATAGGGCAGACTTGGAGCGTTTCCAGGTCAATTAGTCTTTTCTTTACCGTTTTCATTAAGTAGTTTAATTTAGATATAAGTTTAATTAGATTTATATTACATTGTTTAATTTCAGTAAATATATTAGATTGTTTAATTTCAGTAATGTTTATTTCTTTTTCATAAAATATAAAAATAAAAAAAGAGATTCTTGGCTGTCTTAGGGCAGAAAATACATGAGTTTTGCAGGTTTTAATCAAATTTGTATGTTGTTTATAGTGTACATTTGTGAATAAGTAATATTACAGTTGATAATTAGATAGTTGATTTGAGTTATTATAGTAGTAATAAGTAGATTGTATATAATCATTAGATTAGTTATATTTAGTTTTAGTTTGATTTAGTAGTTAGATTAGTGTGTTCGTTTCTTTTATTTTTAGTTAGTTTGTTTTATTAGTTTTAGTTAATTTTAGTTTGTTTTATTAGTTTTACTTAGTTTAGTTTGTTTTATTTGTTTTAGTTAGATTAATTAGCTCAAATCATTCCTCTCTTTGGTTTTCTTAAAAGAACTTAGAGCGGCCAATGGAGCCATTAAACTCGTCAGGGTGGTCCATTCCAAACAGCTTAAGTTATTTAGACAACCCCGGACCGGTTCCACTCTCCCAGTTGACGGACGGTCAATTTCTCCCGTCAACACTAGGTTGCAGTAGGATATTGTTGGGACTGCCAGGTGGGGTTAGAAAATGGTTGGCCCTACCATGTGTTTCCAGAATTATGATGTTGATTATACTATCCAGAAAAGAAAGAAGAAGTATCTTGTAGCGTACCTGGGGGGTGAGCCCTCCATTGGTGACACTAAGCCATTATATATACTTGTTTCGTTTCCTCTTATTCTTCTCTAAAGACAAATTTTAGTCTTGGGAGCGATGGACATTGCTCTTTCACATGGTCTTTGGAATAGATGGCGCAAGTTTGAACCACGTCCAAGCGACACTCCCTTGAACCATGTTTCCTCTTGCACCATGAAACAAATATAGCCAATGACTGTTCTACTTCCGCTTGTTTCTATTTAACCTGCAGAGCATCCAATTGTGTACTAAGAGTACCCCAAAATGTCAGTTTTAAAAGTTTCTAAAAGATTACCAATTTTTTCTTGGCTGACACTCCCGCTAGTAATGTTGTTATTTCTAGTGATGGGGGCTCATATTCCCTATCTAGTAAATTTACTACTGTCTGAGCACCTGATACACAATTGGACAATGTCATCATATGTTTCTTGATAAATATCTCCTTTTCCCATCAAATTTAATGTTTCTACCCATTCATCCTTCATACCTTTTATTAGAGTGGATTTAAGTACCTCACATGGCAGTGTATCGTAAGTTGATCTCTGCAAGTTATATTGAAACCTTTCAACATATTCTTCTAGTTTTTCATTTTATTTTGGAGTCATTTTAAATATTTCATCCTTTCAATCCCTAGTTCTACAATAGTCTTGATATTTCATAAGGAAGGCTTGTTTCATTTCATCCCATGAATTTATAGTTCCTCCCCCCAGTCCCATAAACCATCGTAAAGTTGTTCCTTTCAAAGTGGAAGGAAACATCTTTAGTTTCTGGGGTTCAAAGGTATAGTCATAGCCTCTACACAGGACATCAAACTATAATAAGAACACATGAGGGTCCTCTCAGATCAATCCATTGAAGGTTGGATGATTCTGCAGTGGAATGACTTTCATTGGGGAATTAGCAACCAGATCAACTATAGGATATTCCAAAGTGGAATTCTGGGGTTGCGACTGATTTTGTTGTGCCATTTGGTCAAAAATGTGCCAATAACCTTAAGGGATTTCTTGGTCTGGGTGTTCTATCCGAGGTGGTTGATAACTTGGTCCCTTGGGAGATTTGATAACTCTACCTATGTCTGGGATTTCAGGTGTTCCTTCTCCTAGAAAAATCACAGGAGATCCAGGTTTAGGTGTTTGTGGGTTTTCCTTAGCAATTCCACTAGTCTCCCCTTCTCTTTCTCTCAAATCACAAGAATTTCCCTCGCCTAAAGAACTGAAAAGTGGAATATGTATATTTTGGAAACTTTGTTCAGTTCCTCCAGTTCTGCTATGAACCTCAGAATGAGCTGCATTTGGTGAATTTGTTGCTTGAGTGACTCGGGTAGAACCTTTTTGAGGTCCAACCAAGGCTGGAGATCCAACTTTTCAGATAATTTTGTCTATAAAAGTGCTCCTTCTAGGGGGCATCGGGCCCTAGGATTTTGTAGTTTTCGGTAAGGGTTTTTGTTTTTTAGGTTCTTTCTTCTTAGTCATACACACTGACACAAATTCTATGCACCTATGTAACCTTTGTGCATCAGTTGAAAGTAGCAATTGACACAAGCATTTTACTTGTTTCCTATGTAGGTTCTTACCTTCTTCTTTCAATACCTCATCCTTCAGGGACGCAACCTATACTATCTTTGACATTCTCCCCAGCAACAATGCCAAAATGTTGGGCTCTGAAGATTTCCTAAAACAACCTTAGTATGACATTAATTTATAAACCAAGGATTCATCTTTTCTTTCAAGATTGTCAACAAAGTCTATACAAATAATTATAGAGGTTTAAATCATGTAGATAGTTTAGATACAACAAATATAAGTCTATATAAATTACTGCAATAATCAAGTTCTTCATGCATTAGCTATAAAATCTGAAACTAATAACTCAATCGACATAAATATGTTCTGAGCAATAAAATACCATGAATCAAAACATCAATCAATTACTGAATTCATTCATCTATCTAAGAAACAACAATTTAGTCTATGAAAACACTTAATGAATCAATATCTCAATGATTAATTAATCTCTTCGAAAGGAACAACAATATACTGAATATTTAAGAGGGAACAACAATTGTGAATTAAACAAAAGGAACAACAAATGTGAATTTAATAAAAAGAACAACAAATGTGAAAAGAACAACAAATGAAAATTTAAATTAAAGGGGTTCACAAGCGATAAAATAAAAACAAATGGAAATGGAACAACAATCGATAATATTCAAATGGAACATATACTCTTTTGAAAATGGAACAACATAACCAATTCATAAAAGAATCAACACATTTAATGAGTCTATCTTAACTGTCTAAAGGGAATATCAGATTGCAAAATTATAACATAATTGATAAGATTACAGATGAGACAATAGCTCCTATCGACTGGGCCCATGGTCTTCAGAAGATAATACTGTGAAAAATTCAGTATGTAGAAATGATCAAAACACTTAAAGCTTCCATTAATTCCATAATTGATAAGTCATTTACAATGGGATTGTTGTACAAAGTGTCAAAAATTAAGATATCTGAATTCTGGTTATCTCTCTATCGTTCACTATTCTTTATATATTACAATGAGATAAGTAAATTAAGCTATCCTAAGGATCGAGAGATCCTCAGGATTACTTTCACTATTTATAAACATTGCAAGATAAAAAGTCAATCTTCCTTTGAACCGTTTTGTGTCTGATTTATTCGATCTTCAATGGTCTACGCATCTTCATGATCTTCTTAATTATCTTTAGCTAACAACAATTTTCCATTTGTGCATAAAATCAAAACAATTCAAACCAAATTTAAGAAAATATCTAATATCATCTAATATTATTTACTAAAAGCTTTTTAACAATTTTATTCCCTAATTACTTCAAATTAATAGGAAAGTCAACAAAGAGTATATCACAAACCAAAGTAACAAGGAAAATATTTATACCTTTTTCTCAACCCAACAATGATTCCATCCTCTTGAGGCTATTTCAAATAACTCTCACTAGTTCATCAGCCAAATGGTATGTAGACGGAAAATTAGGGTCCCATGTGACCTTTGAATCATTGGCGAAGGACTTTTTGTCATTTTTTCAATTACCAGTTCATCATGACAATGGTTTATAACTTTTCTCCAAGTTCAAACAAAGAACCACTATCCATATCGCCGACCACATCCATGAATGGCGTTAGTGACGTAGTTTATGTAAAGAAGAAACCACCAAAAAACGTTTTGATTGGTTTATTAAATCGCTCGTCCCTGTGATTGCAAAGGATGTAGAATCCACTTTTCCTCAATCAGAAGAGGAAGCCATCAACAAGGCCCAACAATTTTACCTCATATATGATCAATCACCTTACTTGTACATAATATTGCCTGATGCACTGAGACCCATACCATTTGTCCAAGACAAACCTAGGATTTCCTACGCAGCGGATGGGTTGATTATTTCTATGACACATATCAACCCTTATGGCCACTCATCACCCATTTATGGTGCAAATCAATATCCAAAACCATATGGAGGGACGTCTTATTACCATACTCCCACTCACCAACATGCATATCCTATTGTTCCCTCTTAGTCATTGGGGGGACCCCCACCAATACCCCATATGCATCTGATCTCTCAATCCAGTACGGGTCCACCCCAACCCCCATGTATAACCCCGATAGTAGTGGAAGTAATTTAAATTCATATACGCCATATGGATTGTCTCCAAAAAACAACCCATATTTTCCATTCCTTGGTCCTCCCCAGTCGGTTTCTCCTCCACCAAGACAACCACATGCCAGTGTTAGCTTTGTTCAACCCTCTTCCATTCAGCAAGTTCATGATTTTGAAAAGTTGTATATGGAAAATATGACCCATCATCTGAATAATTCCATGAAGAAAGGAAAAAAATGAAACAATAACAACCCAAGACCAGGAGGAAATAACCCCAACAAAATCGTCTCCCTCGGGGAAACCAAAACCCCCAAGGGGGCAGCAATAAAAAAAAACCATGACAAGGGAAGAAAAATAACCTTAGAACTAACTTTCCTTGCACTCTATGTGGTGAGTATGGACATTATACTCATCACTACCCCCAAATTTCTGATTACAAACAGATGAAAGAATTCATGAACACACAACTCCCTCTAACACCAATTTCCCCTCAGCAGGCCCCATAACATTATTTGCAATCACCACCTCCAAAAATTTTGCAAAACCCTATTCCACACCAAGGTGTGATGAATACCCAAAAAGAGATAAAATCGGCCCCACCACAAATGCGCCAATATCAAAACCCAGGCCCCAATCATCCCAAAAATCTAGCCGATTGCAATATCGTCCATACCAGTGAGGAAGATATTCTTCTACAAACATGTATTCATCCATACAGTCTGTCTCCTGAATCTACCCCAACCACCTTAGAGGCAACTCCCTCTACAACTGGGAAACCATTAATGATTCCCCTCCCTAACACTGAACCAAAACCCCGTATACCCTGCATGCCTTTATGACGGAATGTACCTAACCCTCATGCTAGGGAATCCCATAACTACAGTTTAGTCGATGACTGAGCACAATATCCTATAGCCATGTCTATGTTGGAGGTCCTCCAAACCTGTCCATGACAGTGAAAATACTTAATTTACACCTTAGGGACAGTCAACCCAACTCATACTCAACTCATCACCTTTGATCTAGACAGTAGTGAACCACACCTCCCCACTCTAGTAGCCTTCCAGATACTGGTTAATATCTGGAACATCACAATTCATCGGTGCATCATTGATGAAGGTGCATACACATACATCATTTCCAAAGTAGCATCACAAAAACTCATCTCACCTGAGTTAGTACCATCTACCATCACACTGAGAGCTTATGACGGTCGACCATCATCCCCTAAAGGGATATTCCAAATATTCCCTATAGAACTTGGGGGAAAAACCATCCTCATCAACATTGAAGTTATTGACGCCCCACTTGATTATAATATCTTGTTCGGACGTAGCTACATGTATACTATGAAGGTGGTAGCCTCTTCTATGTTTTATAAGATGATGTTCCCCCACAACAGGAAAATCATCACCATCGACCAACTTACACATTATGAGCCTAATCATTCCACCAACATTGATAGCATCCTTCCCATTGTTTGCACTATTTTGTATGCTTTTGCAGTCATCGACATTGGACTTGGAATATTCAAGGACCCATCCTTGTTAGAGATTTATCATGGAGCACCACCTCTCCTAAACCCTTTTATTTCAGCACACCTGTGTGTAGTTTCCTCTAGAGGAACATATATTAGAGGAAATGCTCCTCTCATTAAGACCCCTCCCCACATAGAAGTTCCACCAGTCGGTGAACTACTACCTCAGTAATTCATTGAAAACACCACCGAACCACTTGTCCTAGATTTCCCACCCCTCCAGAGAAAAATACCAGTTTGGGAGATAGTCCCCCAAGCCATTACCCAAATCCCCTTTTTCTACCCGTCACTTGGAGTCCAAGCATTCCAGGTAGCTTCTACTCTCACCCTTTTCAACATGGTTCTCTCCGTACCTGTCTAGTATCTCCATCCACCTGCTATGGTTTCTCCACCATCTCTCCCTCCTCAGAAAGAGGGATTACCGATGCAAATCCCAGTAGAGGATCCTTCCACACCACCCTCACTCCCAACGGGAGGCAACACCACCACCATTGGGGAAAGATGAATGAATAAGGATCCCATAGCTCTTCTCCATCCCTAAGCTCAACCTCCTTGTGCACTATGTGAAAGAGAAGGACACCCCACTAACATATGTCCTACTCTTCCCGAGTTAAATAATCTTATCCAGCTCCCCAAAGCAGCCCCATTACTTTCCACTTCACCAAGTACATCCACCACTAATACGAAGTCCTCAACCACACACAATAAAGGGTTACAAGACAATTTTGTGTGTGCCATACGCTCAAAATATGGCCATTACACACATCATTTCCCAACTCTACCTCAATTGTGCCAAACATTAGTTGTAGTACTCCACACATATCGACCTGATCCCTCTTAGGAACTCCCTACTAATGCTCATATTACTGACATTCATTATATTTCATCATCAGTCCCCTAGTAAACACAATATTCCCCACATTGTCTTGACATTTGGTTTATTTCCAACGGGCGATCGCACCCTATACACGATATCCCTTCTATGTCCTCGCCCCTTGAGGACAATAACACTTACCCATTGACAGTTCCCCCTGCCACCTCCAAGGATCCCCTATATTCTTTCATTTTCCACTGTGACGAAGATATCTTGGAAGAACTAACTACTCCCGATTTCCCATGGAATGCACTCCATCATCGAGCACTTTTCCTCTCATAAGAGGCCTTTCACCCTCCTACCCAAGCCTCCTTGTGCGCAATCGAAACCAAGGATTTTATTCCGTTGGGGAATATTGATTGGTTCAAAAGCCCTATCCCTACCCCTGATGCTTTTGAAGAAGGCAACTTGGCCAACATCTCCCCCACAGTCAAAATTGGCATTTCCAATAAAATGGGCATCGTTAAAGAGATCACCATTGGGGTCGCATGCTCCCCTGAAGAAATTGTTGGAAAACGCATAATCCTGAAACTTTTTGAGATTTACATTCTCCACTTCATAAAAATAAATCTTTCCCAAAATGGTAACTAAGAAAATAAATTTTGAATTTTAAATCAAGTTCATTTCTAGTTAATTAGTAGTAAGGCACTTGTGATATCCGTCGTTGATGAATTTTTCACGTTTGATCGAACGATCCTAATATATCCAGAGTGTTGGAGCTGCCTAATCGTTAAATAGGTAAATCACTAAAGGCCTCTATGGATCTGTGTGCTTCGCGCTTTTCGATAAGTCATAATGATAAAATCCTTGAAACCCAAAAGTGTCCATTCATCACTTTTCATAAACCTTTAAAGGACACGAGTCATTGTACACATGTATTTTTTAGTCTTCCCTGAGTTGACACGTGGCACCCATTTATGACATTTGTGTTTGAAGATTCGTACGATTTCAGGTAACACGTGTCACCTCCCTTTTCTCGACACATCATCTAGAATGATGTCATCTGCGACACATCACTAAGGGAGATAACCCTTTAGAAATATAACAAAGAACTAATTCACAAATCAACGAAGCACCAAAATCGTGAAGTACTAAACTTTAATTAATTAAGTTAATCATGTTCAATATATAGTTAATGACTCTATACTTCAAGGTTCAGACATTTACCCTTCATCGTATCCTAAAGTCTCCGAAGTCCAAATTTCTGAAACACTTAAATTTAAATATGATTAATTAAAACTTAAAACCAATTATCGGATACTTAATCACTTAACGTTTTTGGGTTTCGGGAATTTCCCCTCAAGCTAAATTTAAAGGTATCGAAGTCCTAACTATCGAGACACTCTAAATTAACGCACATGTTAAACATGATTAATTAAAGTGTTAAAAAAAATTATCCAGGGATTAACCTTTGCACATTCGAGATTCAGATAATTCTCACTCTGTCTCATCTAAATTTCCCGAAGACAACCTATCGAATATTAATGGCATTTATGACTAATAAGAGGTAATGATTTTTAACGTAGATTGTGGATCGCCAGGTAGACCTTTCCATTAAAGTTAATAAATTTTCTGTCAGTAAATCTATACTAGAGTCAATGGATTTGATGTGAATAAAAATACTTTGATTTTGAATTTCATTTTCACCCTCTGCAAAGTAGCAAGTTTTATATGATTGAGAAGCTCACACAATTACTTTGCAACAGGTAACTTTGTTTTGTTCTCTCGATATCATGGTACCATGGAATATGATGAAGAATACTGATGTGGCTGGTGAGGGTTAAAATCCGAATGTGGACGTTCTTTCAGACACTACGTCGCAAGCTATAGACACTGTTAAATATTGGACATAGGTGTTCAAGGTTCTGGAACATGAAATCATAAACTGTCCAGAAGATTCTGGTGCTGAAGAAGACAATACTTATGAAGCTAAACTCATATATATAGTGCAATAAGAGCTACAAAAGGTAGCTATATGGCCAAGACTCATGTCGTATAATGACATGATAGGCTGAGCCTTGTAGAACATCGACGTCCAAACCAGGAGCATCACCAACCACCAGAAAGTTTTCATTGGTTCTTTTAGACTGGAGCACCTCCAAGTAATGTATAAGATATATCCCGATCCTAAATATAATTACAATGTTTCGTTTATGTTGTATTTTGAGAAATAGGAATGCATACAATACGATAAGAATTATCCCGATATAATCAAGTCTTTGTGGGGGAACCCAGAGAAGTTCAACGTCGAAACTCATGGCATGTATTCCACAACGTCATTGGACACTCACATGATTTACATAGACATGATTCTCTATAGACTGTTTGGGAAGAAGAGTCCTACTCATTTCCCGGTGGAATGGGTATTGATCATGCATGAGGTGGCTGAGGGCTACACTTTTAATTGGGCCAAAATTTTGTAAGATAATTTGGCCAAGGAAATTACTGAATACAAAATGGTGAAATCAAAGAGACAACCCTCCCCTTTCTATATGTATGTGTATGTCATGGGTGCTATCTGTTTCATGACTCCTTTCCCATTGATGAATTGGAGCTAGACCCCAACCAATGCAGTGTCTATCCACTTTTACCATTCCAAGATGTGGGAGGAAAAGGCCAAAGATTTATTTTACAAAATATGTCACAATGTAGTGGTGCCTGTTCATATAGCCCTATATGGTCACCCACCTCCACGGATTTCAGAAAGAATTATGGGGAGTCTCGAAAAACTAGCAGATTGGTTCATTGAATAAAACTTCTCTTATATCAAGGTTTTTGGATGCTCATTTCCTCCACATGTTCTCCCGCATGTTTTACCAGACCAACAGGTGTGTAGGGAGATAGCTTACCACAAAGTAATGGGAGGCATAAAAAAGGATATTAAGGGAGCCCAAAAAAAGGTATGGTCGATCTTCCCTATCTAGGTCGACATTTTTTCACTATTATATTTTGGGCACTCCAAAGTGGAGGTCACAGCATATGAAGATGTCAAGTTGGTTGACATCGAATTCAAAAGGCACAACCCACACAAAATCATGGAGAACAACCTAGCCTAATAAAACATGAAAATATATGTGCATGAAAACTCCCCACATGATGAAATATTTAGGGGAGTTAGGTCTTATGAAGAGGTACTGAACAAATTCCAAACCTTGTCCCCAGAACAACAAGCTAGTTTCCTCAGTTTCCAAAGACACATGCAAAACAATTTGCTGAAAATACTACAAGGAGAATAGATAGCCACTCCTCATGCACATGAATCTGTACCTCCAGGTTTTGAACTAGGGTACTCTGGCAAACAAAATATTGAGGAAACCCCAAAGAGATATGAGGTTTTGACTCAAGAATTAGAAGACCCATTATCAGAACAACTAAGCTCCCAGGCCCTAGGTCATATCAAAACTTACATAAAGAAAGGAAAGGGTGCATCTCCTTTGACACCAACCACACTTGCTACCAATACAGTAGAGCAACAACCATCTACAAAGATCGGTACTCCTATTACTTCATTGACACCTATGTAGTCTAGTTTCAAAAATCTTAGTTCCGAAGTCATTTTTGTAAGTGATCTCACCCCAATCTTGCCCGAAGAGATGCCTCCTTCAGATTTCTTATTTATCAAGAAAGAGAGGGCCATTTTAAAAAGAGAATTAGAACAGAAATATGGGGTAATAACCAAAAGTAAGAGGATGTTGTATGACAAAAATAATCACGATGATTCAGAATTCATGAAAGAAGTTGCAGGTTCATTGGGTGCCTTTGTTGATGCAAATCAATGGTCTATGGAGAATTTGGCAGAGAAACTAAGATAAAAAAAATTATTGGTGGGGAAGTTGCAAGATCAAATACTGACGATGGAACAGACTGTAAAGAATAAGATGAGACAAGACTTTGAACAATTCAAAGCTTATGACTGACATCAAATCCAACAGTTGTGGGCTAACCTCGAGGAGCTCCATCAAAATTCACAGGCCAACAAAGGATTGGTCACTCAATGTCATGAGGTAATAAGGAAATTGCAAGCCATATTAGACTTGACTGAAGGTACATCAGTGGATATATTAGCCTTCCAAATTCAATCATTGGAAATTAACAAGAAACTAGAAATGGACCAACATGATCTTTTTATGAAGGTTGATGCTATCTAGAAATGATATCAAGTAGTAGATATTGATCTGAAGGATGTATGTGTCAAAGAAATAGAATCTCTCTTAGCTCGAGATAATTTTCGAGATGCCATCATCTTCGCACAAAAAGATTATGTCCCTGATTTTTTTCGGCTTTCCCCTTCTAAACAAATAAGAGGTGATATGGTCCTAAAGGGGTGGGAAACGAATTTGGCAGAAAGAAAGATATTGGCTAGGGAGGTAAAGGATGCTTGCCAAGAAGCGTTATCATCTTTAGAAAAAAAAACTCATTGATTTTTAGGGAAGCAGTATCACGAAGGCCCTAGGGAAAATTGATATTGAAATGAACTAGCAAAACTCCAGAAAGGGAAAAGAGGGAAATCTGGCATCCATTTAGGAAATAATCTAGATTGACCTTCTTAAAATAAATAAATGGCTAGTGAACCAAAGTTCATAGTTCTAGGCCTTAGCTCAAGAATTGAAAAGAATCCAGGAAAGGGTACCTCAAGTAGAAAGGCAATTATACGCTTTTGAAGTGAATGAAACAATTGAGCCATCAAGGTTGGTGGTGGAATTTTTAAATAGATGCAACCAATGCATTGAGCATGGAAAAGAAATCATAGCGGGGATAAAGTAAGGAAATTTCATGTTTCATTACTGAATATAGTTGGAGAGACAGATGGCAACAAAACTACAATGGCTAAGACATTATTCCAAACTATTAAGAAGACCAGATGACAAATGTGTCCAGCCCAAATGAATGAGGAAAATAAACATTTTTTAGTAGGTGAAGAGACATAAGAAAATGCCAACAGAGCTCATCGGATTTTACACACAACTATATTATTTCCGAATTATTATATTTTAATTAAAAACTGTAAGAATTCCAACCATTTTAGGGTCTTTTTGAGGCTTCTTCTTGCCAAATGTAATAGAGAAAACTCTCCTTTGTGAGTATTAATACAAGTGCAGACAAAGATTCCAAGTTTTGTTCATTTTGACATATATCTTTCTCCTGTATTTTCATATCTCTGAATTTCCTTATGTAATTTCTTGATAAGGGATGATTTCAATTTAGTATCATGACTACTATAATCATATTATATCAGTAATTCATTAAGTAAGTAGTTTTTCCTCTGCAATTGTTGTAAGTAATACAAGACCTACAAGCTATTTGAATTATTGTATATTATATCATGTTCAAGAGTACACTCTCTACTTTCTTCTACTGGAAGCAAGGTGAGACTCATCTGCCATGGATGCCTATCTTTTTTTAACAGTTTTGTAAGTTTCTCCCATGCCATTTGATATCATAATTGTGACCCAGACAACAAAATACAACCTCTGTACTATCCTATTATTAATTTCATTTAAGGATTTTTCTTATATATCTAAAGGAAGAAAAATAACTCTTTAAAAACACTCTTTAAAACATTCATGATACCTGACATTACTCTTTGAGCCTTAAGTTTAATCTCAGGAACAACATCTTCTTGGTTTCGTTGTCGGGGACAGAAAAACGAAGTTATTTTTCCCTAGGAAAATGATGTTGGTTTTGGAGCCTAATTATCTTCCTGATTCAGAGGTCTTTTACTTTCAGCCATGTTTATACCCCATGAAGTATTTACACCCCAGAAGTATGTACACTCTTCCACGCAAGGGAGTGTAGAGGGGGGGTACCCCCTCTGCGAGGTCTTGGGGGGCTATCCCTCCAGCTGGGGGGTCTAGGGACAAGTGGGCCCCCAATGGGGGTTCAAGGGTGAAGCCCCCGAAGGAAAAATTGCCTTGTAAATGTATATTGTAATTTCATTATAAATCTGGACCATTCATTATAAGGTCGTAGATCTAACGATAGAGATTATGTTAGGGTTTTTTCCCCTAGAAGGCAACCCTCTTTTATGAAGGAAATGTATTGCGGCTATGGTTGATGGCGAATATTGTATTCTGAGATAGGAGACTATGAGAGAAATAAGAGGAAGTTACAACAGGTTTGCTATAGGTTGTATCCCTTCATATGCTAGATAATAATAAAGGAAGGACCTGGAAATTTCTTTGGTGGATGTAGCCCACACTAGGTGAACCACGTAAATCTATGTCTCTATTGTATTGTGTATCTTCTGTGTTTTGTTTCCACATTTGTTTTATTTTATTGCTCCACGGTCCTATTTTTCTAACAAATGACAAGGTAAATTTCTATCTTTGATGGTGAACAAAGATTGAATACATAAGTAAGGATTATTTTTATTTTTCACTTGGCAACTCCACCGTAGATAAAACTAGCATTTGGTTGAAAGAATACCAGAAAAATTCCAGACGATAAGCAGACCACACCAATATCAGATCCCGAAAAGCTATTAAAACCAAAGGGATACCTCAAATCATGCAGTGCATCAACAGTGCAGAGTATATCAACAAATTCACACTTGGAAAGTTAATACTAAGAGGTTTCATATTGAAGAATAACCTATGAGATATTCTTAAACAAACATCCTTTACTTGGAGGCATAAACTAGTCAACTTGAGACTGGCTGAAATCCAAAGGTGATTGTTCACGAGAAAAGGAGTTGAGATTGAATTGAATAGATATCATTCGACACATGTCATTGTTTATACTCTGTCGGTTCTAACCTTGCTCGAAGCAGGACTACAGAGTTTCTGGCTTCACGAAGAATATATTTTATACTGTGGCTCATCCCTTATCGATTCTCCTATATATACATCTTATAGTTTGAAGGAACCAGTCCACATCCCTTATCGATTCTCCTATATATACATCTTGTAAGTTTGAGGAAACCAGTCCACATTTCCCTTTTCCTCCTCTTTTAGATTTTTCATCTCCTAATGACCTTTTTCTAGAAATTCCTTCACCAAATCCAAAAGGAATATAAATTTCACCACTTTAGTCCCTCAAAGTTTTTGAAAATACCCTTTTTTCCCAAAATCCATCCCTTAGACTTCCAATGGATGTTGCTGGAGGAGGTGGTGTTGGAGGGGGTGGCATTGAAGGTGGAGGAGTAGGTGGTCAAGGAAAACCTCCACCCCCTAGAATATTTTCCAAGGTAGCTGCCATATATGCTCCCTTGGTCCTCCCTTCCCCCCTTCATGATTTTCCCAAGAAGTATATGAAAAACCTACCAAAATTCATGGGAGAGGGAGATTTAACTGCAACCGAGCACATACTTTTTTGATAAATTTGCTAATATCATGGGGATCAAACATGAAGATGTCTACTCAAGGCTATTAGTACAAACCTTCGAAGGAAAAGTGAGAACCTGGTTCTGAGGACTCCTGGTAGGTTCCATACGGTCATATGATGCGTTAGAAAATGCCTTCCTAAGACAATGGGGAGAGAAGAAGGACCATCTCTATTATTTGACTGAATTTGGGGATTTAAGAAAAAAGAATTATGAATCAGTTCTCGAATTTACTCATAGGTTCAACAAACTATACAAAAAAATCCCAACTGAGGTCAAACCCTCTCAACCCACTGCAAACGTAATGTTTGCAGGAGACTTTGAACCTGGCTTTTCTCTCCTCTTGAGAGAAAGTAGATATGCCACTTTAGCGGGGATGCAGGACGATGCCATAGAAATTGAATCCAATATGATGGCATCTGAGAAATTAAAAACCAAGATTGAGATGGGAACCAAATAACCTATATGTTTCAAAGAAAAAATCGGACCCTCTAGATTCGGCAAGTCTACAGAAGAAAAGATGGATGAGATGTCCAAAATAATCAAAGATTTATCAAACAAAATATCCAAAATGGAGCTAGACCAAGACAAATCTGGTACTTATGCTAGAAATCAGTTTAATATAAACCCTAACCCTAAGATGCAACAGATACAAATAAAAAATGAAGATCAATAGATCCAAGCCTCATTTAAAACTGAAAATTTTATGTAGAGGGATGATATGCAAAATTATGAGGAGTTAGAAGAATATCTGAACAACCTTAGTGACAATGATCTCGAGCCACATTTAACTAGATAGGATTACGAGAAGTCTTTAGATATAGAGTCCCTATAATAATGAAGAAATTATTAATAATCTGGGAGACTCTGCCTATCAAGGACTCGCCGACTCAATAATGGTCAAACTCCAAAAAAAGTATAATTTGTGGCCCAGAGAAAATAATTCCACGAATGATCCACTGAAAAATATGTTGTCATGAAGCAAAACGAATGAGGAAATAGTTACTAAAATACCAACTGAAACACAAGCTACATGGACAAAACCAGTTGAAACAAGAGCAACTCAAACTAAAAAACCGGAAAAAACAGAGACAAAAGTTCCAACCAGAGGAATCGAAAAAAAAATCGGAGGTTTCAGTTTAGAAAACAAACTTAATGAAATTAAAATCCCCATGCCTCTAGTTGAGATTTCAAAAAGTCCGATTTATAGAAAGCAAATTGCTAAAATGATAAATTTTTCTGATGTTGAATGTCACACAGATGTTATTAATCTACAAGATGAAAGAACTACGATCATGTTTGGTCCACACATCAAAAACACCAAGGATTGTGTTGCTCCATTTTATATTACACTAACTGTGCATGACCATTTTTTCCACAACTACATGTTAGATTCTAGAGCCTCTCAAAATTTAATGCCCAAAATTATCATGGAGAAATTAGGACTCGAAATTACTAGGCCTTATCAAGACCTGTACTTAATTGATTCCAAAAAAGTTAAGTGTCTTGGCATGATTAAAGATCTGGTAGTAAATCTTGCTCAAATCCCTATAAAAAGTGTCCTTATGGATGTGGTCGTTTCTGACATCCCTTCCAAGTAAGACATGCTTATTTATATGTCTTGGGGTGCTAAATTAGGGGGATCAGTTCAGTTGGACATGACTTATGCTACGATCCAAATTTTTGGTGGGCAATTCACATGACTATATAGAGAAAATAGACTGGTGTATACGGTAAGTGACCCTCAAAATAAAAATAATTACCCAGTCTATGTTGTTGATCGGTAATTAGGAAATTTTATATTATCAATAGATGACGATTTTGAAGAATGTACAGAAGAAGAAAATGAAAAAATAGAAAAAACAAAAAAAAATGTAAATAGTAGAGAAGAAATATGGAAAATGGTTTTTGATGTTGCATCATCCTGCGAAGGAGAAGGGGCTGGAGTGTTATTTGTAGCACCACAATATGAGTACGTTATTCCCTTCTAATATAGATTATAGTGGGACATTGATTGTACAAATAATGTATGTGAATATGAATCTCTAGTCTTGGGATTAGAAGTCACCAGAAAGTTAAAAATTGAACATCTGATAGTTTCTGGTGATGCAGAGCTTATTGTGAAACAAATAAGACAATAGTATCAAGCCAAGCATCCAAGGCTAAGGTCATACATAAATTGTTCTTGGAATCTAATAGAGAATTTCTTCTCATCTTTTGATATTCACTCTATTCCTAGGATGGAAAATCAACAGGTTGATTATTTAGTGAAAGCTATCACAACCTTTGTACCACCTACTGCCCTAAAACTGAAGTATCACATTGAGATGAGACATAGACCCTCGATTCCAAATAATGTTCAACACTCGCAAGTTTTCGAGGATGACGAACAAATTAAACAATTTCTAGAAATGATTGATGAATTTTCTAAAACTCAGATGGATCAGGAAAACCAAAATGATCCCACTTGGATTATGCAAGAAGGTGAAGACCCTGCAAAATTCTAGGACAATATTTCAAACCACCACATGCTCATGCTTAAGAACAATCAAATCCCTAGAGGTTTGATCGCCTTAGAGAGATTATTTTACCAAGATGAAATACCTTTAAAATCCACATTACGACCTCAGCCTGAAGAAGTTGAGGACTGTAATATAGGAACTGAAGAAGATCCTAAAGTAGTAAATATATCTAAATACCTTCCAGCCCAAATGAAAAATAAGTACATCGAATTTATTAAGAAATACAAAGATGTTTTTTCATGGTCCCATGATGATCTGAAAACTTATCATGTTACAGGTATGA
>SNQJ01S0199786.1:0-17038 GCA_010110895.2 Picea sitchensis | reverse complement strand
AAATTCACTGATCTTCATCTCATTATTCCTCATTTAAGCATGGGTTCTCCAACCATAATTCTAGGACCACTTTAGATGTCATCCATTTGTACACCTTATCAACCATGATAAGACAATAATGAGTCATCTTTACATCAACCCAACTATGCATCATTACATTATTATGCTATGACAAGACATTGTTCATTTGATATCAATCATCAATCAACCAATCCATCATTTGGCATCAATCAATCCCTTGACATCACTCAATCACTTGAATTCAATCAATCACTTGAAATCAATCCTTTGACATCAATCAATCAAACCTTTGGCATCAATGACAACATGATCCAACAATATCCCCCTTTGGCATTGATAGTAATACCAACATTGATGTCAACACCAATCATTGATGTCAACATGTAGACAAGGCATGCTATACCTCAATAATCATCAGTCACATCAATGTGACTATCTCTCCCCCTTTGACATCAATGGAAAATTTTCATTCTCCTCTTGGGGTTGCTCCCCCTACTTGAACTCCCCTTGGGGCTACTCCCCCTATCTGAATGCCTTTGATATTCCTTTGAATAGTCTCTCCCATTTTTGAACAAGGGATATCACTCTGATGTAATGTTGAATACATATTGTTCATGCTCCCCTGTGATCATTGCTCACCCTGGAGCTATGCCTCTATGCTCTTTCACCAAATATAGGTCTCTTTTACCAAGCATGCATATGATAAATGTCTCCTCCTAGAATCATGGGAAGAAGAATTAACCCCCCTATAGGTATGTCTCCCCCTATCTTCTCTACAATATGAAAGCATGCTTCTGCTGCAAATGCTATTGCTCAAACCATATCATAGATCAACTTCTCTTTCTATGAATATCCTTGGACCTGTCCATGCATCAAACTCATGCCATACCAAACATCATGAAGAAAAACATATGTCAACAATAAAATAGAGAACCATGAATAAAACATCAACCAAGTACATCATGTACCAAATTGTGTGCCCACCATGCAAAACACCCATGTAAATCAACCATGTACATCAACACCATACAATGTGTCATAAGATATCATCAATGGATTGTATCAACCATATGCCTCTACCAACATGTCAACCATGTGCTTCAAAGCAAGTGTCATATAACCAATGATAGGCATCTACCATGAACCAAGTGCCACAACCATCAAATGTCTCATGAACCAAAGTATATGATAATAAAGTAATACAAATGGTGTACTTTTAGACAAGTACTTATCATCCAAACATATACCATCTATGAGTGTACCAGGCCTGTACATAAACATGTATCACCACTTGTACCAAGCAAGTACATCAACCATGCACCAATACCACAACAAGATCAATTCTCATACATGTATGCCAAATACACCATAAATCATGTGTCAATCAAGCTGCTAGTTGGTGCCTCTACCAAGTGTACTAGGAGTGTACCAATCATGAAACAACTATAGATCAAGATAATAATCATCAATGATGTACATCATGATCAAATCACCAACTACATGTCCCAATATTAGTCCAACCATATGCCAAATGCATGCACCAAGATATCTAACAAATATGTTTCTAATAATACATCATAAGATATATCAATGAAACTCAAATATGTACCATCCATGTACCCCAACAGATCAGCCTCAACCTCCATACACCACAAAAAATACTAAGCATCCAACAATACATGTACTAGTAGTGTGCTTCAATAGATCAATGACATCTCTAGATAGCAGCATCATGATATATCTCATAACAAAAAGTGCCATAACTTCATTGTCATAACCAGCATTGTTATTCAACATAAAATTCATCAATCTATACTCATGGGTTAGTGCCATGCATCCAAGATATCCCTTCAATATATATCATCACCATACATAATCCAATTTTTAATCATGAAAACCTACAGAAAAAAATGCCAGAACCTGAAACAAACTATGTTAGGCCCTTCAACACAGAGTTACACCATTACATCAAGATGAAACCCATGTGAATAACCTTTTTTTTCGAGTCTTTACCACATATAAGAGGCATGTTTCATAGACAACTCACGTATGTACAGGACCTATCCAAGGTCAGCTTGTGTATGTACGATACTGTTACCATTTTCACTTATGTATGCTTCAGTAGATGACACACTTGAGCTTCCTTTAAGGCTTCCATTCTACTCTGGTTGTTCAGTCTTCTTCACCCACTTATGAAGGTGTCCCTGCTTCTTAGAACTTGAGCTATGAGATTCCTTCTTTTAAAACATGTCTCCCTTCCTTACTTCATTCCTTATTCTATTTATGCTATATAAAGTCCTCATCATGGAATTTCTTTTTGTGTTCCAACAATCCTAGGATTTGTGTCCAAATCCACTACAGTTGTAGCATCTCATGTTGTGACAATGAACAACAATGTGTCATACTTGATCACATCTCCAACACCTTATGGTGTTATGAAATCTTCCATTATCGCTCCTTGCATAAGATATGCATTCCAAAGCTTTGTGACCATATTCATTACATGAATAACATTGACCATGAAAAATACTTTCATACCTTTACTTTGGTGTCCATCCCTTTTGAGGTGTAAAGATGGATTCTTTATTTATTCCTTGCTTTGTTCTTTTGAAATTTTCTTTTCCTTGTGTAGATGGTTGATTTGAAACATTGTCTTCATCCTTTGAGAGTGAGGGACTTACCTCATGCTTCTTTGAGGTGCTTACTTCAACATGTATAGCTTCTCTCTTGTATCTAAGACCTGATTTATCATTTGGTGATCTTTGACTTTCCAAGATCTCATTCAATATTTGTGAGCTATTCAAGAATTTGTTTGAATTCTCTACTTTCTTTCTAAGATCAACAACTTCATCTTCTAACTTATGACATGAATCTTCCTTTTCATTTACTTGATTCTTCAATAGTTCCTCTACCCTTTTGGCTTCTTCAATTTGGGTCTTGAGATGGACAATAATTTCAAAACTTTTGCTAATCTCATCATCTATCTTATTATCTTCTTTTTCATTCTTTAGTCTTGTGATCTCTTCTTTCTTTTCTTCCAATTGAGTATTTTTACTCTCTTCTTGTTCTTTGAGCATTTCCTTTAACTTCAATATGTTCCTTTGACTCTTCTTAAGAAAATTTTAAGTGTTATCCAAAAGATAGCTATAGTATATATAATAATGGTCATTGTTGTATTCATATAGACCATGTTGGCACAGGGGAAGACCTAGGGTTCAATGCCTCGACAACACACCAAAAAAACCATAACTATGAGCTCTTTCGGCAACACCTACGAAGCAGGTGAAGTCTCACCCGAGGTAGAAGCAAGGGGGGTTACATGACGCATGTGTTTATATCCAAGTTGGGACACAGATCTGTGATAATAACACTTCACAGAGTACTCTATTAACACTTAGAATATGATAAGCATTAATTCATTATCTTCATTAACATCACAAAACAAACCCTAATATGGATCAACACAGTATCAACAAAGATTAAGCATTTCCACCACTTAGCACACAACATTGAGTTATACCTAACATTCATTCATCCTTAACATAATTAAAGATCTAAGCAACAACATATCTATGTATCATACATAACATTCAAGGCACTAAGCAGATTCATAACATAACCAACAAATCACAAAGAAAACCAAAGACATAAGATATATGTGGTTGACCCCAGTGTGGGTCAATGTCCACCAACTACTTCGTCTTCTTTATTATTCTTCAATCTATTACATTCAGTTTCTCCTGTGCACCAAGCCATAGAGCCAAGATTTGCACCAGACAGGAGATCTGCACACTATGCACCAGATCCTCCTTCCCAAAATTAGGTCAAGGCACAGAGCCAACTTCTCTATCAAGAACAAAGCCTTACATACACATTTTGTTGCACAAAGCAACTCATAACTACTTGCACCTAGCCATTTCCCACTATCCCCTACTCTTCTACAATAAATTCTTACTTATACTTTTACAATCCTTTACAAAAAAGGCCTAAACATGGGAGAACCCATGGGACGACATCCCATAACCCATTACAAAAAAACTAAGGAAACCCTTGTTGGGTCCACATAGCCCACAAAATCGGTGAGATCTGTGATATCAACTCCGTCTGGGCGCTCCTTTCTTGACCAATGTATCAAAGTACAAAAATTGGTCAAACCTGACCAAGGTTTCCTCAAAACTTGGTCAAGGGCCAATAGGCCCCCAAAACTCACCTATGACTCATCCCGATTCACTCAGGTCTGGGCAATGTTGATTCAAAGGCCTCGATATTGACTCGAGTTGCCTCGACTTGTTGCTTCTATTGAGCCTCCTACTCTACGAGCTCATGGATCGTTTGTTGTGTAACTGGCCCTTCCAGGCGTTGTTCCATTGTTGCAACCACTTGGTCCAATTGGGAGCTTTGTCCCTCAATTTCTTTGAATACCTTGCAGGCTTCATCATGCACATGTTGTAGCTTCTGCATAACTTCCATTACCTTTCCCTGGAGGGAAATGATCTGATGTTGCACTACACATTTTTCCTGAGATCTCTTCATTCTTTCAACTATGGTGAGTAGCTTCATCTGTGCCTACACGGAGAAATCCTTTTATTGTGCCTCTTGTAATTGTGCTTCCAATTTCTTTAGTTATGGATCTTCTGTGAGGCATTCATATGTCTGCACGCTTCTATCACTAAGTTGTTTTCATTCTGAGGCAAGGGATCTAATCCTTACTATTGCGTTCTTAGCAGCTTCTTCCCTCTGGTCATGCACCTCCTGGGGGGTGCTCGGTATTGCTTGAACCTCTAGTTCTGTTATCCTCTCTTGAAGCTTCTGGATGGTCTCAACGAGCTTCCCCACTTGAAACTTGATCGACTCTTGTTCCTCCTGTGCCAAGCTTGGCACAGAGCTACATGATTTATTCACTGCTTCTTTGACCATATCCCATTTTGTGAGCAACTTCTCCTTTTCTCTCTGTAGATGGGATTTTTCCTCCTGTATCGTCGCCTGAAACTCTTCTTTCTCATTTTCATAGGAGGTTACATAGTACCACGTTACTCGTAATTTCTCTAGGACTTCCTCTTTCTCTTTTTTCAAGTCTTTTGTAGCCTTCTCCTTCTCTTCTTGGACTTTCTGAAGTCGAGCCTCTGTTGCATATGCAAGTATTCTCAATTGGGATGGTTCATCCCCCAATTTCTCAATATGTGATGTAGTAAATACTGTGCAGACCAAACAAATAGCTTGTTTCACTTCGTTCAATTCCTTTTAGATCCTGCCATATATTTCATCCTTCTTCTCTCCATAAATTTTCAATATGTCCTCAGAAGCATCCTCTATATCTCCGCGGACCAAACTGATGTCATCTTCCATGACCGTGGCCTCTAACTGGGGCTTATTAGTGCATGTCTTCTTTCTTACCGAAGGTTTCTACAGAGAAACCTTTCTCTTCTGCGGTGTTATTGTTTCAGTAGGGGGATCTTTCGGCGGTGTAGCTTCACCTTCTCCTTTCTTCTCTACTTCATCCCCTCCTCCTTATCCATTTTCTTCATCTCCTCCTCCTCCTAGCGATCCAAAGCCATTTTCTTCAGAAGCGTTGTCCTCCTCATCGGTATCTATAATCTGGACTTCTTCCTACTTCTTATTCTTCTTTGTCCCACTGGACTGTCCAACATGCTCGACCCGAGTGACCATGGGGCTTCCTATGGTGTCAGTGTTGGAGATTTATGCATCATAAACAAGTACAAGTAACTTCTATAGCCATTCCTTGGTGACATTCTCCATGTCTTCATCTGTTGGCTTATAGTACAATTACAACTCTTCCTTTCTCTCATCTCTACACTCAGTGATATATATGAAATGTGAATATGCTTGGAAATTTTCTATCGGTCTATACTGGTGTAGTTTGAGTGGTGTCATGTGTGGAAATGATTCAATGGAAACCTTTAGTTGCTAATAATATGCATGGAACATAGCATTGGACCACCACTGCTTCGACATATCGTTGGTGTACCACAAGGTAGAAAACCTAGTGGCCAACGACTATGATGGTTCTATCTCTGGAAAGGTGTCTCCTTCAGGAATTTTCCAGGTAACAAATGCGATCAAAATGATCAGCTAGCTGAAGTGGAATTTGTATCCCAGATCCTAAGATTTGTGGTAGTCTTTCTCGATTTCATTGATGATGTAACTTGCCCAATTCATCTACATGCCCTCCACACATTTTCCTGCGACGTCCACCACGAACCCGGTGACCTATGTGGGGAATTTCTTCCTTATGACCTTTCTAGCTATAAGTTGGAAAGTGAGGCACATTGCTCCATCCTGTATAGAGGCTACCTTGTAGCCTCTCTTTCCTTTTTCAACTTCGTCATAAGATTCCTTGATGTGTTGTGTCAGGGAGCGGTATGAGGCCTTCCCTAGATAAAACTAATGAGGGTTAGGTACTTGCATGATTAATCATGTAATCAAGTGGATCATCTCCAGATCCATAGTAATCCACTGGTCAAGACACAGGTATCCGCCATGATAGCATGGCAAGAGGAGTTTAACGCAAGCCTTAACCTCTTGGTGATGGCCAAAATGGGGAATATTCATCACATTTAGCATGGTGGACTACGCCATCTCCTTAATCCATGGCTAGGAGATGAGGTGAGGGTTCTTCCCTTTTGTCTTCGTCAAGTAGCGGTGGGGTGCAAGCATATCATAGTTCTTTCTTCCTCCAATAGTAAAGTCGATGTTCTTCAGCAGTGAGATATGCCCCAACTGACTCCCGACTACTCATATTCCCTTTGGAATATACATGGTGAACAAAGTTTACTCATAATCACGTGGAATGTTGTCTCGGTTAACCGTGCCATACAATGGTGGAGTGTACTCTCGTAAGATCTACGAGATATTCTTTGCATTAGCTAAATCACCACAATGCTTATTTCGCTACTTGGTCGTGGGGTTGACATGGCCAGAACGTCATCCAATTGAAAGGGAAGCATGTAGTCCCCTGGTAAATGATGCCTAGACACCTTCAGATAATTGTATGTCGGCCATTATCTTCTTGAGGACCTCCTCGAAAGACTTCTCTAATGCACTAGGTTCACCCGACATTCTCACTTTTAAACAGACAGGTTGGGGTAGGAGAATGAACAAGCGGGGTAGATAAATGGATGGTGAGGTCTAGCTTCTGATAACACAGCTCAACACACAATCAATTATCTTCTTGGATTAGTTAATCACGAGTGGAAAAAAGTGGTCCCGATGCAGCGTCTGACATGTTAAATAAGTGATGCACCATAACAGATTCTTCCAATGGGCAGGAATGCTTCCATCAATGTGAATCTGTCTGTTATGGTGCAGTCTCAACATCTGAAAAGTGGTCCATCCACCCTTAAATGTGTTTCCTATCCATTATGGAGCATCGTTATAATGGGCAAGGCACCTCCAATGGTCATATAGATTCATCAGGGCGAAATCCCATTCTGTGCAGTCTTGTTGTTCTGGCAAGGTTCAAATCCTACGAACCTGCCTGTTGCGAGGTTCCAGTCTGTGAAGTCTTCCATCTATTCTCTGTATATTAGTATAGCTTTTATAACTTGGATTTCTTTTTACTGAGCTTCCTTTCCTTATTTCCTGTGATATGATTCTCTCTAATTGTTTATGGATTCTTCTTTCCATTCTTATTCTTATCTTCTCCTAGCGTAGTGAATTCACACTATTGATGTGCTCTCAAATGGTTCGAAGTTAAAATCCCTTCTCTTATTAATTCCAGGGTAGGTATTCTTCTTTCTTTCATGGATAGGTCCTTCAAACCTTCTTGCATTCTTTCAACTTTGACAACTAATTCTTTTTCCTTTTGTTTCTTTGACTTATCTTCTCGTTCTTCTATTAGTCGGTTTATTTTTCTAGCTATGAAATCCCTTCGTTTTTTCTTTTTATTTTCTGTAGCTTCTTCCTCTGATTTCCTTCTGATATGATCTTTCTCAATCCAAGTCTTACCTAGTAAAAGTGGGAAAGGGGCGTTGTTCTCAACATACTTAATGACTTCAAATTATTCTTCAGTTGATGTTCCATGAATAATAATAGGTACATTAGTAAGTCTTCCACATAAGGTTATCATATTTCCCTTAAACAAGCCTATCCTTCCCAATGAAGGTATCATAGTAGACTTTCCCGAAATTTGCCAAGTGTCTTCTGTCATAATATTCACTTGTGTTTCTTCCTCCAATACACAGTCTATGTCGAAGTCTCTTATTCTTTCACTTATGTGTTGTTTTACTTTCAGGATCTCTGGTAAACTGACATCTTTGTGATCATTCATTGTTTCTTTCAACTGTGATAACATAGTCTAAGATTTCTCTGATTCTTTCTCTTTATGATTCTCTAACATTCTCTTAGTCTCTTTAATTTCTTCATATTTTTCTTATCTCATGTTCATTCTTTCAACTTTAGCAATCATCCTTGGACAATCCTCAACCCAATGACCAACAATTTTACAACAAAGACAAATAGGACCTGTACCAAGGCATTCCTTAGAAATATGTCCTAGTCTTCTACAGTTATAACATAGTTTTAATCCTCTCTTTCTCTTGTATGTTCCCCAACCTCTCCTTTACTATGCACTAAGATCACAGTTCTAGACCTACAATCTGCAAAAATTCTTTCTGGGTTTCTGCATCCACTTATGAGTCCAAAAATTCTTTCTATGCATAGGAATAACATAAATTTCTTAATTTATATTATCTTTACTTAGATCAACTCTTTCTTCCAACTGTTCCCTAGCCTTTAGAATAGGACATACTCTATTAAACATACCTAAGTTCATTCTTTCGAAACAAAAATGTTCAATTATCTTACTCTTATCAAAGAACAAAGCTTTACCTCTTTTAAGATCTGACCTCTTTTCTTCAGATCAGATTTATTTCTTAGCACAAATCTTCGCAATTCAAGTAGAGTACTACGCACTTCAGCAATAGACCTATGCATAGAGATTCACTTTTCTTTACTTCAGTTCCCAACAATCACGGTTTTAGGTCCCAACAATGGAACCATTTGTTGGCACAGGGGAAGTCCCAGGGTTCAATGATTCAACAGTGCACCAACAAAACCCTAACTACTAGCCCTTTTGGAAACTCCTACGAAGTAGGTGAATTCCCACCCGAGGTAGAAGCAGGGGGGGTTATAGGACACAAGTGTCTGTAGCCAAGTTGGGAAAAATATATGTGATAATAACACTTCACAGAGTACTCTATTAACACTTAGAAGATGATAATAATTAGTTCATTAGCTTCATTAACATCATAGAACAAACCCTAATATGGATCGACACAGTTACAACAAAGATTAATCATTTCTACCACTTAGCACATAACATTGAGTTAAACCTAACATTCATTTGTCCTTAACACAAGTAAAGCACTAAGAAACAACATATCTATCTATCATAAATAACATTCAAGGCACTGAGAAGATTCATAACATAACCAACAAATCAAAAAGAAAACCAAAGACACAAGATATATGTGGTTCACCCTAGTGTGGGGATACACCCACCAACTATTTCATCTTCTTTATTATTCTTCAATCTCTTATATTCAATTTCTCCTTTGTACCAATCCATAGAGCCAAGCTTCACACCAGACAAGAGATATGTGCACTGTGCACCAGATCCTCCTTCCCAAAATTAGGTCAAGGCATAGAGCCAACTTCTCTATCGAGCACATAAATTTACAAACACATTTTGTTGCACAAAGAAAATCATAACTACTTGCAGTTATCCACTTCCCACTATCCCCTACTCTTCGACAATACATTCTTACTTATACTTTTACAATCCTTTACATATGATAAACCATGGGCCAACATCCCATAACCCATTACAAAACCCCTAAGGAACCCCTTGTTGGGTCCACATAGCCTAAACAATCAGTGAGATCCATGATCTTAGCTCCATCTGGGCGCTCCTTTCTCAACCAATGTGTCGAAGTCCAAAATGTGGTCAAACCTAACCAAGGTTTCCTCAAAACTTGGTCGAGGGCCAACAGACCCCTTTCAACTTTCTCTTTAAGCTCCAATAGTTTTTCATCTACTTATTCCATGGGATAACAATCAATTGATTCTATACAAACTATTTGTAGGTTTTCTTCTTCACTTGTAGAGAAATATTCAACATCATCACATCTTGAATTATTGCAATCAAGGGTTTTTGAGGATTTTTTACCTTCATTTGAAATATCTTCAAGACCTTCCTTTTTTCCAACATCATCACATGATTCTTTGAATTCATTTGAAACACCTTCAAGATATTCATTTTTTCCAACATTATCACATGATTCTTTGCCTTCATTGGAATTGTCTTCAAGATCATCACATTTAGAAATATTGCAATCAATATTTTTTGGAGATTCTTTGCCTTCATTGTTCTTTATGGAGTTGTCTTCAAGGTCTTCCTTTTTTTTTTGATATGTATTCTCTAGCTTTTGCCATAGATCCTTGGTGGAAGTGCATTGTCCCATGCTTTATTTGATAGGGCTTGAGAGTCCACTAAGAATGGTCTTGAGAGACAATGCATCATTCTTCTTTCCTTCCCTTTGAGCTACACCCTTTGACTTGTTCTTCAATGAAACTGATCCACCAATGGTTGCCTTCCAAATACCCACTCCCATTTTCTTCAAATGAACTCTCATCTCTATTCTCCAAGTGGAATAGTTTTTCTCGTCAAGGACTGGAACTTCATCATCCATTTGTGTGTTCATGGATCTCCTCCAAGCTTGTTAATTCTTATATTCAAGGCCTTCTCTGAAACCAATTGTTGGACATGCCGACTACACTGAGAGGGGGGGGGTGAACAATGTAGGGCTCGTTTTCAAAACTTCCCTCTTACACAAAACTCATTAGTTAGAAATCACCATTTACTCATTACTTATTGCTATCATTTATAACCAGTTAAATGTGAATATATATCAACAACATATAACAACAATATATCATCAAAAAATCATCACCACAAGGAACAAAAAGAACACAATATGTATGTACAATTTTCTTTTTATTATGAACTAAAATCCTTGGGTTATCAACAACAACTGAATAGAGTACAACTCTACAAGAGCACCATATTTATAATGCAAGACTCAACCTACACCCTTATCACCAACTGAGATGAGGCAATAATCCTCAACATATATCAATCTTTCAACAGGTACATGACCTTTCAGTAGTTTAGCACGCATATGTACCTACCCTACTAGTAGTACAACTTGTGTATATACGCGGGCAGTATGTACTACAACATGTGTATCACATCTGAGTACTTAGGGTTTTCTCTTCAAGATGAACTCATATCCTTTGCAACCTTCAATCACATTCTTTGTTGTCTCTCACTGTCCAATCTGACCCATAACCAATCACAACAAATCCAAGCTCTCCAACAACTTACTCATGCTCCTCAACCATACAATATGAATGCTACTCAATCATGTATAAGCTATCAACATACTATAGAAATCATATTAGTGTCGAATCATAAGAGTGTTACTCACTCCATTAACCAACACAAACCAAGTCACAACATCCATACCAAGAATGCCTTAAGAATTCACCACACAACAAGAAAGAGTATCCATCAAGACAATAATGTAACCATACTAGAGTTTCTATGGCAGATCTGCATCCATAGAATGCAGATATGGAACCTTCTTCAGTATTCAAGAGCCTAGAACCTGCACACACACAAGTATTCATGACTTCATCCACTGTACACTCCCTGTCCTCATTCATCCCACATATGTACGTGCCCCGGCTCACTACAACCCGCGTATACCTCAGAAACTAGGGTTTTTGAACTTCCGAGATTTTTGTCATCATGATCTCAGACTTACCAAAAATTTAATGTGTCCATGAGATCCTCCAGATCTCCTCTCTCTCATAATAGATCTTCAATACATTATCAAGAGATGTACTTTCACAAGATACTCTAGCCTCTTATTTATACTCTCCAAGTAGCTTCCTTAGAAGCATCTTCTAGGTCACTTAACCCACTTCTAGGTCACTTAACTCATTTTCCTCATTTTAGGGTTAACACTTTTCCATAATTAGAAAGTTCTCCATTACTTTATCATTTAAATATTCCTCCTTGACTTTGTCACCTCACTTTATCATTTAAATAATCTTCTTTGATTTCATCACTTCACTTTATTACTTGAATAATCCTTCTTGACTTTGTCACTTCACTTTATCATTTAAATAATAATTTCTTCTTTGCAAGATCTTTGACTTCTTTGACCTTTTGGGGATTCAAGCCTACATATGAGGGTCCTCCAACTTCATAAGGCCATAACTCTCAAACCATCAGGAGTTATGCGGCATTCCACATACCACCGTAAATGGTATGACAAGCACTATCCATCTAGGATAGTTTCACTGACAAATTCATTGATATTTATCTCATTATTCCTCATTTAAGCATGGGTTCTCCAACCATAGTTCTAGGATAACTAAACCGCAAACCGTCTTCCCGTGAGGGATTTCACCATAAGGGGACAACTTTGGAGTTCATCCATTTGTACACCTTATCAACCATGATAAGACAATAATGATTCATCTTTACATCAACCCAACTATGCATCATTACATTAGTATGCAATGACATGACATTGTTCATTTTAAATCAATCATCAATCAACGAATCCATCCCTTGGCATCAATAAATCCCCTGACATCAATCAATCACTTGACATCAATCCTTTTACATCAATCAATTAAACCTTTGGCATCAATGACAACATGATCCAAAAATCTCCCCCTTTGGCATTGATGTCAACACCAATCATTGATGTAAACATGTAGACAAGGCATTCTCTACATCAATAGCCATCAATCACATCAATGTGGTCATTGATTTCGAATGTAGACATGACCATGAAAATCATGGTTGTCATTGATGTCATGAGAAGGTGGATAATGGATGTCATTGATGTCACAGGAAGGGGGAGACTAATTGTTTTCAATGATAGGGGGAGACTATGAATGTGTTTTCAAATTAATGATATTTTGTGTATTAAGTTTTCATTGAGGTTAAATAAGTAGCCAAGGAAGTCGAACCAAACAGAGGAAGTAGAGAATGGCTCTGTGTGATGATGAGAAACTGAGTAGGTGACTATGTGTTGTTTAGTTTCTGCAAGAGCTGAGAGTTTACTATGATATCAACCCATATGAATTAGGGTATGATAAGGAGATTGGAATTTGAACGAGATGACCCCAAAATAGAGAAATGTGATTTGAGAGACGAGATGGAGTCGAAGATCCATTTCATTTTCTAATTATTTATAGGTTTTTGAGGATTGATGGCGCAGAGGACGTCCCGGACAACTATATGCCTAGTAAGGGAGTTGAAGTAAAATTATAAAGGAACAATAGAAGTATTTCCATGAAATCTATATATCCCACATGCATAAGAAGAATTGATTTCAAAGGGTTTATATTGAAAAAGTGGAATTGCATTGGTTGAATGAAAACAGATGAGCTATGGAACCCCATGCATAGAGTTATATTTTAAGTTGTGGGGACCATGTTATATCGGATATCAATGTCTTGGAATGTTTGTTGAAAACTTGTTGTGAAATTTCCAGGGGCTCAGTGGCCCAATAGACCAGTTCCCCCATACGTCTGATATCAACATATTGGATATCAGATATTAGGTGAAAGTAAGTGGAAACAAAATGCCAAATTTCTGGGGGGGGTAATACTTAGTAGGCCATCTCAGATGTCACATCAGTAGCCATTTCAAATCCATAGAGAGGCCATGTCATCTACCATGTAATCATCTAAGACAGTATGTAAATCCATGTAGATTCCACATAAGATCCAATTTCCATGTAAGAACCACGTCAACACAGTGGAATGGGTAATATATTGTGTATTGTATGACTAGATATAAATATTGAAGTGTTAAAGGTTTTGGAGGCAAGATGCCTCGATGATATGATATCTCGATATCAGATATCGAAAGAGTTGAATGTAATTGCAATGTTGAATTCTTTATGGGATAATAGGATGATTCCCCAAAGGGCCAGCTTAGATGCCACATCAATTCCATGTCAGAACCACGTATGAAACCAGGACAGTGCCATGTGTCAAGTGATAAGTCATCATGGAATACAAACAAGAGCTAGAGGAAGTGATGACTTCATAACCATGACAAATTCCCCTTCATCCAATATGCATGGAAAGGATTCCATGTAGAAAACTACATTATCAATATCATGTATTGGAGACTGGAATAATGGAGGAGCATGGTTCTGTTGAAGCTCCAATGGCATGGTGGGATGATATCCTAGTGCCATGGTGAGCACCATGTGTTTCATTTTAATTGGGCCACATGTCACAAGAATATTGGAGCACGTGATTATGGGTATATCGGATACCAAAAGAATGAAAGTGCATGGTTAAAGGCCAGGGGGTATGATAAACCGCGACCCCAGTGGTCCCAATATCCATGGAATGCAAAAAAAATTGATGGTTGAAACTAAATCAAGGATCAGATCAGATAGTTGTGAATTAATCTAAGGAGAAAAAATCAACGGTTGAAGTTTGATCAAGCAAATATTTAGATAATTTTTTGAGATTTTAGGTCATGTTACTTGTTTTGGTCAGTAGGGAATGAGATATACAACAGATATTTAATTCAAGGATCAATCAAACAACTGTTGTGCAATGATCTCTTTGGTTTTTTTTTTATGGGTAGAGGACATATCGACAACAAAGATCGATTCAAGGGACCACATCCAAAGGTTGTTAAGCGATAAGGGCCCATGAATAGATCACGTGCAATGGAAGCATATTGAGATCGGTTTTCATGGAGGTATTTTGATAGCTCAGGTTTGAAAAGATTTAGAGCCAACCCCATGGACATATTATTTGGGGAAAATCCATGGAAGCATGGAATGTACAAATAACATTTCTTGAATCTGTTTTGAGTGTGTATGTGTGAGTAGATGAAGACAAGTGAGTAAGTATGTGAAGATTTATTAGAGTACATAACCCAGAGTGGAAGAATGTAGATGTCTAAGGTCTGAGGATGTGAAAGAATAAAATAGTATAAAATGTGAACTTATAAGGGTGGCTAGGAGTGAAAGGTCTAAGGAACTTCTAAAATCATGTAGACTATGAACCACTGAAACATTTTATGGAAACATAGATAGAGAATTATATTTGTACAAGTTAAGGCTTAAAGGAAGGAGGCAATATGGTACTATTGGAAGATTGATGAGATTGGTGTTTCTTACATAGTGGTATATATAAATATAGAAGTGGTAGGTTGGTTCCTATGGGACTTTCGGAGTTGGTGCTCAACTAAGGGGATTGGTGTCTCCTATAGATTGGTGCCTACACATAAATTAGGTGTAGGTTGTGCCTATATGATCAGGCGATCAAATTTTGCTCAATTTTCAAAGTGCTCGGAATGCGATGAAAATAGTGCCATTGCGTCTGTCTCGTCTTCCTGATTCCGACGGTATATTTACTTTCGCAAACGAAGTCCGTATGGAGGAGTTATCACGATCTGTCCGCCAAGACAAACAAGCAAAAATTTGGGATGTTGATTGTACCTGTCCGTACAGTCCGTACGACCACGTGGAAGGGCCATACCATCATGATGACGTGGCAGGTGTAAGCCGTGGCATGTTTTTATTGGTTGGTGGTTGTCCAATCGAATGATGGCACGTGTCATTTGCAGCCAATAATGTGTGGAAACGTGGCCCAACCCATTGGCACCACGTGTCACTATGCGATTGGTTCATATAGTTGTATATATAAAATGATATGGGGAGTCCGCGGGGTTCGACCCCCGGACCTCCCCCAACACCAATGCCTTTGTAACACTCCGCTAGCCAATATTCCCACCAATGTTCCTTGTTTCATATCCCAACGCACTTACATTTAAAGTTGGTCATTGTATTATACGGACGGGGGGCGGGCCGGGGCCTAGCCCCGACCCATCGTTTATTTTATATGTAACCGTTGTATATTGTATATTGCGCGTGATTTTTAATCGCATAACATATATGCTATGGTTTGCCATTGTAATAAAAATGCGCGCGGGGATATATAACCGGTGTATTATATTGTGGGTGCAGGGTTTATAACCCTTGGTTATATGTGGTATGCCACATGCCCATGGCCCGGAGCACGGCAATCCGTTTATGCGGTTGACAAACCAACTTAACCACTTTTTTGCCGAGCCCAAGGTCCTATGGCCATATGACCGAATGCTGAGGTGGTTAGGGGTTGGAGGTGCCTTAACCATCCTACGGTTTGCACCGTTGGCACGGTTGCACCCGGTGCCAAGTTTTTACACTTAAATGAGCGTGTGAGCCAGGTTTGAAACACAAGGGTGCGATTTGTAGAACCAGAGACAACAAAGTTGAAGAGGGAGATTTCAAGGAGGCTATCTTCTTCATTTTTTGACCGATTGAGGTGCCGAAAGAGCCCAGACAGGGGTTTTGGGACGCTGCGGAGCCATTGGAGCAGTCGGTTTGTCATTTTGAGCATTGTAAGGCATGTTTTTGAGAAATTTAATAATAATGATCCATTGGAAGCTGGACCAGGAGATGTAGCCTGGAGAGGGGTGAACTCCTTTATCAAGTTGTTGTGTTTATGTGCTGATGTTCAATGTTTTATGCTCCTGTATATGTGTATTTTTCATAAGTAATCCTTAAGTATGTGTTGCAAATTGATCCGGTTGCTTTAAACACATAAAATTTCACTTGCAATAATTATTCAAGTTTTTCAAGTCTTCTTCATTTTTAGATCAAGTTGGTATCAGAGCACTAGTTTTGAAGACTTGATTGTTTGCAAGTTTTGTTTCTAATGCTCACAAGGTTGAAACTCACAAGAGGAGAAGGTCAACTTGTGGAGACAAGTTCTTATCCGACGAGGAGGAAGCAGTTTCATTCACCACAAGTTGCAGAGAGACATTCACCAAGTATGGCACATGCAGAAGATCATGAACGTGTTCCAGATGAAGAAGCAGACTTCAGGCAGACTATCATAC
>SNQJ01S0199782.1:3441-17039 GCA_010110895.2 Picea sitchensis | reverse complement strand
TCCTAGAGAGAGAAATCAACATTCCGTTGAATTCTCGTATCTCGGAGGTTCGCGGAATAGGAGGGTGAAAACTTGACAGTTCAACCTGTGAGGTGGTGAGGTTGCGAGGTTGCGAGTAGTGCAATCCGTCGAAGGAGGATTCATCTCAGCGTTGACCTATCGCGTCTCGGAGGATCTCAACGGGAGGCATAAGAGTTTGAACCACAAACTCATGAAGGTGCGAGTTGCGAGATGGGCTAACATTTAAGCCTAGCCCATGGTTGCATGTGGAGAGGGCACTAACAAGGAAAGGAGCTATACCCGTATCGCCAGGTCGGGTATCGCAAGATTGGATAGGAAGAGTGGGAGGCTTTGAGCCATGAATTTGCGAGACCGCGAGATTCAGCTAATTTCCTGGTGGTAAAGGGGAGACCTCAGGAAAAGATTGTTGTGGGTGCAGATTTCCCGATAGGGAAATAGAAGAACCTTGGAGTTCTTTGGGCCGAGAAGAAGAAGATCCTGTGAGAGAGGATGTGCCTGGGTGGTGCGTTTGCGTCAGACATTCACATGTAAATTTAGTAAATCTCATAGTCTAGACATTGAACCCTTAGTTTATGTTGACAAGTAGAAAAAATCCCTCCCACAACAAGGGACAATTACCCTATCACAATCCCTAACTAAACTTGATCTAGTTTCGGATGGTAGATTCCAACCGATTTGTGGGCGATTTTCCAGTTATGGCATTTTTTTACTCTTCGTAAAGATGCTTTTTCATTTAAACTCTGATATGGTCTTAATATAGGTTTTAAAAAAAATACTTAATCTATCTATCCCATGTCAATTGAGAGAAAATCTAAAAGAGTGTAGAAAACAAAGGCAGATTGTTAAAACTTAGAACTTGAATTCATCACCTCAAGAATACTTCAAGTACAATAACAATTGATACTAAAATTATATAGCAATGGCTATATCTACACTATATCCAAGGAAACAATTAGAATATTTGGAAAACAAGTGAACATGAGACAATAGTCTAACTACTTATCTTCCAAAGTGATATTGAGTTTATTCACAACCTGCAAAAAATTGTTTGGATGAAATGTTTCTTATGTTGGTTGATAGGAAACAAGTATCGAGCATAAGAAAGAAATATGAATGACAAGATTTTTGAAAGCATTCTTAAAGAATCATCATCTTTTAAAATACATTCAACAATTCCCACAAGTCATAAAAATAATCTTTGATGGAAACGAATGTTCTTCTCCTTAATATTTAGTTTGTTATGATAATGTAATAATTGCATAAGTAATTTTATGATGATTGAGTGAAAGTGTACTAATCAATGTTTAACAAAAACACAAATGCTAACAAATCTGCTTCATTCAACATAAAATGCTCACAAAATAGATTTTTTAGAAATTAGATTAAAACTTGATAAAATAAAAAATTCTAATCTAACTTTTGAAAAATTCAAGAGAAATCACATATAATAAAAGAGTCTTGAATAAATATACCAAATCCACTTTTATACACTGGTACCTTCCAGAGAGAATCCATATGTGTATCAGGCAAGAGAAATCTACCCTTTAAAATTCCTCCTTTGTTATTTTCTATTTCTAACTATTTATGATATTTTTGATAGAGTAATCTTTCTAAGATTACTCTCTTAATTTATTACAAATATTTTCTTTCCTGAGATCATTGATTCGATCCTAAGTGAAATCTTCAACCATGGTTTTGGAAATTATCATTTGCCTATTCTTGCTGCTACAAAATTTCCTTGCATACACTTGGGTTCACTTGCACATTGATCAAGGGATTTTAGGTTGAATCTTCTTGAACAATGAAAAACACACCATCCCATGAAAAAAATGGTTATAAAACTATTGATTAAGGTTGGTTTTCATTGATATCAACCCTTGAAGAATGTCCGATAGCGAATTCCAGTAGCATAAAGGTTTGGGTAATGGACCCAAGGTTGTTTCATGTATAATGGTATGCGTTTTAATATATTTGAAGGTAATACTATTCTATATGGATATTACAAGTCATTCCATTTCTGGTGGTATGTGGAATTCCACGTAACTCCTCACGGTTAGAGAGTTAGGGCCATGAGAAGTTGGAGAACCCAGGTTTGGATAATGAAACCAAGTTTGTTTGATGGATATTGGTATGAGTTTTGACATATTTGCAGGTAATACTATTCTATATGGATATTTCATGTCATGCCATTTTTGGTGGTATGTGGAATGTCACATAATTCCTCATGGTTTAAAAGTTATGGCCTTATGAAGTTGGAGGACCCTCATATGTCATCTAGAAGCCCCAAAAGGTCAAAGTAGTCAAAGTGGTTTAAGAGATTTTAGAAGGTAAATAATAAAGTGAAGTTAAGAGTGTACTATAATTCAAAGTGAATACAAAATAAATTATTTAAATAATAAATTTAATGGATAAATTAGAAGTGGGTTAACCCTAAAATAAGGAAAGTGGGCAAAGTGACCTAGAAGATGCTTTTAAGGAAGCTACTTGGAGAGTATAAATAAGAGGCAAGGCTCTCTCATTTTACATTACACTTGAGAATATTGAATACATATAGGTTACCGAGGTAACCAAAGGATATATAAGTTGTATTTCAAAGAGAAGGTAAATAAAACAAGGCCGGAATTCAAGGGAGGATAAATTATTTTGATGGTGCTTTCAAAGGTATGTTATTTACAGGTCATCTCACCATTTTCGCAATAAATTTTTTTCTAGAATGATTCAGACCATGAAATTTCTAGGCCATTGTAGAAACATATCCAAGTATTCGTGGTAAAAAAATTAGATTGTGGGTCGTTGTATGTTTGGAGTTACACTCGGTGGAAAATAGGGTTTGTGGCTAGTCCTAAAACTAGTCTAAACCATGTGTTTCAGGTAAAAATGTCATAAATTCTTCATAAGAGATCCAAATTACGTAAGACTAAATTTGTTGATTAGAGTATAGTCTTTAGTATTATGTGTAAAATTTTCATATCCATTCAAAAACAATTCCGTGTGGGGAACACTCTACAAGGTCTCTCTCTACAATAAGCCAGAATTCAACAAGGTATGCCATTTTTTCTATAACTCCCTTTATGATAGGTTCCAAGTAGTGACACCTAGAGGAATTGCATAAATCAAATTGAAGAACATTGTGTATCATTGTCAGATGATATTTATTCATTCTACGTACATAGTTATGATTATTTCAAGTTAGGGTTGTTGACTAATCCAAAACTAGTCATGTGAGACTAAAACAAAGTTTGATGAAAATGCTAGTCTCTTGTTGTTAAAGTTAAGGAAGGTTTTCAGGTATGTGATCATATACACCAGGTCTATTACAAAGTTACAAATCATATTTGGATGATGATATTGATGAGGGATTTTGGTTGAGGTACATGGTTGAGACAAGTAGTTGATGAGTTGGCACATACATGAGGTGTATATTTGATGATGTTGGTACATATTGATGATTAGTTGACACATGATTGGTACATACCCAATACATGGTTGGATGCACTTGTTTATGGTATATGTTGATTACAGGTTGTTTGGTACATGTTGGTGCATGGTTTCTACACTTGTTTATGGTACAAGTTGATTACTTGTTGAGGTACAGGTTGATGCATGGTAGATGCATGGTTCAGGTTTATTAGTACAGGCTTACAATGATATATATCACAGTGATAGTGTGACAATGGTTTCGTCATTATAATTCTACTTTAGGGCAGTTGGACGAGGTAAGTATAGGTGGTTGTAGCCACATTCCCATTGTAGCCAGAGAACATAGGGGGTTGTAGCCTCCTTATGGTTGTAGCCAAAGAATAGAGGAGTTGGAGCTTCCTTCAGGTTGTAGCCTGAGAAACAAGGGCTTTGGAGCCTCCTCCTAGTTGCAGCTGGAAAAAAAAGGAAGTTTGTGCTTCCAATGAATGTAATTCTTCAAGACATATTAGAAAAAACATTATGTGGTTTTCTCTCGCTTTGGGTTTCCACATAAAACACTAGTGTATTGTGCATGTGTATGATTGTTCATTTGCTCATTTTGTATTTACTCTGCAGTTATTGGATGATAATGCTACATTGATATAACACTTGGATTATATGGTTAAAAATGGTTAAATTGAGTTATTACTGATTCACCCCCCCTCTCAGTAATCCAACAATTGGTATTACAAAAGGTTCCTTCATAAATCAGTTTAACCACTGAAAGGTAGATCATGGAGAGAAACAACTTGTATCAAAATGGAATACCACAATTCAATGGACAAAAGTATTCATTTTGGAGAATAAGGATGAAAACATATATATAGGCACAGGGATTTGAAATTTGGCAATCAATTGTAGATAGATACACAACACCATCAGTTCCGCCAACAAATAACAAAGCAGGGAATCCACTTCTGAATGGTCTTAGTGAAATAGTATTCACCAAAGTTTCACATTGTAAATCTGCTAAAGAGATTTGGGACAAAGTTCAAAATATTTATGAAGGAGATTCAAAATTCAAAGAAACAAAGCTTCAAACTTATAGAGGTCAGTTACAACAACTTAAGATGAAGGAAGATGAGAATATTGTAGCTTACTTTTTACTAGTTGATGAAATAGTAAATGCAATCATAGGATTGGGAGAAGAAATCAAAGAATTGTTCAAAAAGTACTAAGATCTCTTCCTATGAGATTTGACCCTAAGATATCAACACTAGAAGAGAGATTAGAACTAAATTGAATAAAAATGGACAAATTACATGAAATCTTCACAAAATATGAAATGAGAACTGAACAGGAACATCCAGATATAAAATAACAAGCCTTCAAAGTATCCAAAAATTCAAAGCAAAAGGGAAGGAAAAAAGAAGAACATAGAAACATGAGTGATGTCTCAGAAGATGATGAAGAAGTGGCCAACTTTGTCAAAAGACTGAACAAGGAAACTGACTGTAGGTATAGAGGTAAGATTCCTTTAATTTGTTTTAATTATGATGGTATTGGTCATTTTTATAACAAATTTCCTTATAATAAAAAGATAAATGATGAAGGTTACTCAAAAGGAAAACAAACATATAAAGACAAAAGAACCACAAAGAAAATTTTCAAGAAAATCTTATGCACCAAAGAAGACATCTCATCATCAGATGAAGATGAATTTAGTGATAGTGAGACAAAAAGAGTTCTATTCATGGCAGTAGAAGACTCTGAAAAAAAATAAGAAGAATCCAAATAATAATATGAAGAAGTCGAAGAAGAAATTGAAGAGGCATAAGTTTACTACTGAGAGGAATTAATGTGTGCCATAGAAGTTATCAGAAGAGAAAAGAAGAAAAACAAGAAACTACAAGAAGAACTAGACAAGAAAGAAGACGCTCAATAACTAGAACAAATAATCACAAATTTGAAGGTTCAAATAGAAGAAGATAAAATAATTGAAAAAACACTCAAAGAACAACTAGAAGAAAAAGACAAGATCATTGGAAATTTGGAAGCATAGATTGTCACATTAAGAAAGGATCATCAAAAGAAAAATATCAAGAACAACTCAAAAGTTTTGGATGAAACTATTAGCAGTAAAAAATATCATCATGACAAATCCAGACTTAGATACAATCATACAAAAAAAGGATCAAGTTCCAAAACAACAGAGCAAGAAAGATATCCAAAAAGATATGCATAAACAATCAAGGGGGGTAGGAAGATTACAAGGACACTGCTCCACTAAGAAGATTCATATTTCATAATCAACAACTAAGACAATTTTCTTACATTACGAAAGGAAAGAGATGGATCAATATCCTTCGGAAATGATGATTCAACCAAAATCATTGGAAAAGGCACAGTCAGAATTGGGAACAAGAATACAAAGGCAGAAAATGTTCTACTAGTAGAAGATAAGAAACATAATCTTCTAAGTGTGAGTAAAATGTGTGACCAAGGTCATAAATTTACTTTCGATTCAAAAAAGTGTGAGATAAGAAAAGAAGGCCCAGGAAAATTGATTTCTACAGCTGTGAGAACTTCAAGCAACATATATATGTTAAGTGAAATTGGAAATGAAAAGTGTTGTCTAAGAAAGGAAGATGAAAGTTGGATATGGCACAAAAGAATGGGTCACATACATTTTTATAACCTTGTCAAAGTCAACAAAAGAGAAGCAGTCAGATAAATTCCCCATATCACGAAACCAACCAACACTTTATGCAAGCATTGTCAACAAGGAAAGCAAACAAAGACCAGGTTCAAATCAAAGGAATATTCAATGACAAGACCACTGGAAATTGTGCATACTGATATAGTTGGACCAACTACAACAAAATGATTAAAAGGTGAAAAATAATTTATGTTATTAGTTGATGATTATACAAGAATGAACGCAGTTTGCTTTCTCAAGAACAAGTCAGAAGCTTTTTAAAACTTCAAGATCTACAAGGAAATGGTTGAAAATGAAATGGATTCAAAAATCAAATGCTTGAGATATGATAATGGATAATAGTTCACTTCAAAGGAATTTATGGACTACTGTAGAAATCATGGAATAAAAAGGAAATTCTCCATTGCTAGGACACCTCAACAAAATGGAGTTGTTGAAAGAAAGAACAAGAGAGTACAATAAATGGCTCGAACAATGCTAATGAATTCCAAATTGACAGATATATTTTGGACACACACTGTGCACACAATAGTTCACATTCAAAACTGAGTAATGCTTAGAAACAACACTGACAAAACTCCCTACGAGTTATGGAAAGGAAGACCAAAAAATGTGAAGAAATTAAAAGTTTTTGGAAGCAAATGCTACATCAAAAGAGAAGATGGAAAAATGGGAAAGTTTGACTCTCGTGTGGACAAATGATTACTTATTGTTTACTCAAGTACACAGAAATGATACAAGTGTTACAATCTGAGATTGAACAAAGTTGTAGAAATCATCAACGTAACAATTGATGAAACAGGCAGACCAAAATCAAAGGAAGAAGAAAATGAATCAATGGAATGACTTTTCAAAGAAGAAGCAAAAGATGAAAATGAAGTATAAGAGGAAGATGAAGAGAATATGACAGAAGCAGAAGAGAAAGTTCAACAAGTGCCTCCAAAGACACCTAGCTCACGAATATAGAAGAATAATCCTTCATATCAGATTATCGGAAACAAAGATGCAGGAGTTGACACTAGAAGAAGAATCCATTCACCAAAATAAACACACCTAGAACTCACATCTATGATTGAACCAACCTATTTTGAAGAGGCCAGCAAGGATGAATTTTGGAACAAGGCCATGGTTGAAGAATTCGATCAAAAAGAGAAAAATGACACTTGGAAATTGGCTCCAAGACCAAAGGATAAGAATGTGATCGACACAAAGTAGGTATACAGGAATAAATTGAACTAAGATAGAAAGGTTACAAGGAACAAAGCTAGATTGGTATGTAAAGGATATGCACAGGTTAAAGGAATTGACTTTGAAGAGACATTTTCCCCAGTTTCTAGAATGGAAGCAATCTGTTTTCTTTTAGCTTATGCATGATCCACAAATATTAAAGAGTATTAGATGGACGTAAAATCAAATTTTCTGAATGGGGAACTTGAAGAAGAAGTCTACATTGAACAACCAGAAGGATTTAAGTTGTCAGAGAATGAAGACTATATGTGCAAATTAAAGAAGGCCTTGTATGGTCTAAAATAGGCTCCTAGAGCATGGTACTCTAGACTAGATAAATATCTACAACAAGCATGGCTCAGAAAAGGAAGTGCAGAGAAAAACCTCTACATCAAGGTAATTCAAGGTAATATTTTATTAATTGAAGTTTATGTCGATGATATTATTTTTGGTAGTGATGATGACAGGTTGAGCCAGAAAGTTGCAAAGGATATGCATAATGAATTTGAAATGTCATTACTTGGAGAAATATCCTTCTTTCTGGGACTTCATATGTGTCAAAGAAACCAAGGATTTTTTATTTCTCAAACCAGGTATATCAGAGAAATGATAAATAGGTTTGGAATGGAAGATTGAAAACCAGTTATCACTCCCATGCAAACTAGTTGCAAATTAAGAAAATATGATGATTAAAAGTCTATAGATCAGAGGCAATATGGTCCAATGATTGGTATCCTACTATATGTGAAAGCATCCAGACCAGATGTAATGCAAGCAGTTGAGCAGGTGGCACGATTTCAAGCAACCCTAAAGGAATCACATGTGTTAGCAGTGAAGAGGATTTTCATATATCTCAAAGGAACAAAAGAGTTTTCATTATGGTATGTAAAAGGAAGGGATCTTTCTCTTATTGCCTACATAGATGAAGATTGGCCAGGTTGTATTGATGACCAATGAAGCACCAATGGAGAATCGTTCTACTTGGGTGAGTGTTTATTATCATTGCTAAGCAATAAACAATCATCAATATATCTATCTATAGTCGAGGCAAAGTATATTGCAGTAGTAGCATGATGTACACAGATTATTTGAATGAAACAAACTCTGACATATATACAGGTTGGGTATTATGAGCCCATTCCAATCTATTGCGATAATACAAGCGCCATCAATATTTCAAAGAACCTAGTGATGCACTCCAAGACGAAGAAAATTCCAATCAAGTATCACTTTCTATAGGAACAATTTGCATAAAAGAACATAAGAGTTGAGTATGTGGGCGCAAAAGAACAAGTGGCTGACATTTTTACAAAACCGCTTCCATGGTAAGCCTTTGAGTATCTTCGCCAAAGACTCAGAGTTATTTCTACTCAAAAATGAATTCTTTTGAATGATTATTTTATATGTATTAGATGTACACAAGGAAGCACCATAAAGAGGGTAGTTCAGTTAGGGGGAGAAACCCTAGGTGGAAAGATCCCTTTGGCATTGATGACAAAGGGTGAGAGATTTATCAAATGTAGAGGACAGAGGCATGATTCCAGGGGGAACATGAGTGATATGATTTTAGTATTGCATCAGAATTTTTCCATCAATGCCAAAGGGGGATATTGTTGATATGAAGAAAGTCCGGTAGCGAATTCTAGTAGCACAAAGGTTTGGGTAATGGACCCAAGGTTTTTTCATGTATAATGGTATGATTTTTTATATATTTGAAGGTAATACTAATATATATGGATAGTACATGTCATTATATTTCCGCTGGTATGTGTAATTCCACATAAATCCTCACGGTTAGAGAGTTATGGCCATGAAAAGTTGGAGAACCCAGGTTTGGGCAATGGAACCAAGTTTGTTTGATGGATAATGGTATTAGTTTTGATATGTTTGCAGATAACAATATTATATATGGATAGTGTGTGTCATGACATTTCTGGTGGTATGTGGAACGTCACATAATTCCTCATGGTTTGAGAGTTATGGCCTTACGAAGTTGGAGGACCTTATATGTCATCTAGAAGTCCCAAAAGGTCAAAGTAGTCAAAGTGGTTTAAGATATTTTAGAAGGTAAATAATAAAGTGAAGTGATGAGTGTACTATAATTCAAAGTGAAAACAAAATAAATTATTTAAATAATAAATTTAATGGAGAAATTAGAAGTGGGTTAACCCTAAAATAAGGAAAGTGGGCAAGGTGACCTAGAAGATGCTTTTAAGGAAGCTACTTGTAGAGCATAAATAAGAGGTAAGTCTCTCTCATTTTACATCACACTTGAGAATATTGAATATCTATAGGTTATTAAGGTAAACAAAGGATATCTCAGCCAAATTTCAGAGGGAAGGTGAAGAAAAGAAGGCCGATATTCAAGGGAGGATAAATTCTTTTGATTCTTTCTAAGGTATGTTATTTACAGGTCATCTCACCATTTTCGTAATAAATTGTTTTATAGAATGGATCAGACAATGAAATTTCTATGACATTGAGGAAAAATATCCAAGTATCTGTGGTAAAACATTCAGCTTGTGGGTTGTTTTATTTTTGGATTTACACTCCATGGAAAATAGGGTTTGTGGCTAGTCTTGAAACTAGTCTAAAATGGGTGTTTTGGGTACAAACGCCATATATTCTTCATAATAGATCCAAATTATGTAAGACAAAATGTGTGGGTTAGAGTATAGTCTGTAGTATTCTGTGTAACATTTTCATATCCCTTCAACAAATATTCCGTGCGGGACACGCTCTACAAGGTCACTCTCTAGAATAAGCCACAATTCAGCAAGGTATGCCATTTTTTCTATAACTTTGTTTTTGAGAGGTTCCAAGTAGTGACACATGGAGGAATTGCATAAAAAAAACTGAAGAAAATTGTGTATCATTTTCATATATTTATTCATTACAGGTACATATTTATGATTATTTCAAGTTAGGGTTGTTGACTAATCCAAAACTAGTCATGTGAAACTAAAGAAAAGTTTGATGAAAATGATAGTGTCTTGTTGTTAAAGTTAAGGAAGGTTTGCAAGTATGTTATCATATACGCCAAGACTATTACATATATTCAAATCATATTTGGATTATGATATTGATGAGGGCGTTTGGTTGAGGTACATGTTGGGTACATGGTTGAGACAAGTAGTTGATGAGTTGGCAGATACATGAGGTGTATAGTTGATGATGTTGGTACATATGGATGAGTCATAGTTGATGAGTAGTTGACACATGATTGGTACATACTCTGTACATGTTTGGATGCAATTGTTTATGGTACAGGTTGATTATTTTAAAATATTGTGTAACTGCAAAGAATATTATTTTCCCCTTTTGTGGATAAAGATAAAATATATTTATTATTGATTAAATCAATCCCCTTTTGTGGATTGATCATGTCGGGCATTGTAATTGACCAAATCCCCTTTTGAGGATTGGTCAAACCCTAATTGTAATATCCAAAATGAGAAGTCACCCCCCAAATTAAATAAAGGTGGTTCTAACCACCGAGAATGAGAAGTCGGCCCTGCCAATGAAAAGACACTTCTGTTCACACCTGTCAGATTGTATAAATAAGAGAGGTCAGCGCCTCATTTAGACACACACTCAACTCACTCATCTAGTGCAAAAGTATTGAAGGAAGATGTAGTTAGCAGTTGCCGAAAGAAGGAAGAGAGAGAGAGGCACATCCTTGGGAGAGGAATTTCTGTGTTGTTTGGTTCATTGTATTGGAATTGTATTGGATATATATATTAAGAACGTTTTTCTAGGTTTTCCTCCTCTAGAGGGTTTCCCAAGATAAATGTTGTGTACTCTTGTGATTGTGTTTCTCTCAGTAATCCTATCTATTCTATTGTTATCTAGTAAATTGAAAGTAACCTAATAATAGAAGAAACTTTAACATGGTATCAGGGCTAATCTGAAGAGAGCATCTTTCACAGGAAAAAGAAAAACGTCATTATTTTCGTACAAGAAAATTAGGGATTTTTATTGAAGAAGAATTTCATCCCCAAAACCATCTAGAAAAGTGCACCCTACCTCAAGGAACACTTTGGCATCTTCAACGCACCTATTCAGTGGATAGATCTCCTGGAAAGTGAAACCCTAGTTTTCACAAAGTACCATAAGTACTAGAAAACCAAAGTACCAGAAGTACCAGAGTACCAGAAAACCAGAAGCACCAGACCAAAAATCCGTAGATCAAGTTTGAAGGGGTAAAACTTGGATTTTCAAAAATATGACTGTACCAGCATAATCACCTCATTCCAGTGCATCTTTTGGTGAGTTCAATTTTCAAATCCAAGAAATTTGTTTTTTCTATTATTTCTATAGCCCAGAGGGCTAGGGTTTCTACCAGCATGAGGGTAGAAGACAGTCTGGAAGGATCTAGAAACTTTAGATCTTGGAAGCAGAGGTTGCATATGATTCTAGATGAGAATTATCTCCTAGAACATGTTACAGTAGGTGTACCAGAACCAGATGAAGAAGAGAAAAAGACCAAGCATAAGAAGAATGAAAATAAAGCAAAGAGAATTGTGTAAGATTCAGTAAAGGATCACTTGATCCCTCACATTTCTGAACTACAGACAACAAGGCAAATGTATGAAGCACTCAATAGGTTATATGAAAGAAAAGACATTAGCCAAAATATTTCCTTAAGAAATAAGCTTCGTAATATGAAGATGGAAAACTCAGAATCTGTCACATCCTATCTTATGAGAGTTTCTCAGATCATAGATGAGCTTGCAGCTATTGGAAATGTCATTAGTGACAAATAACTTGTAACCAAAACCCTAAATGGGTTTCCAACATTTTGGATTTATTTTGTACAAGGAGTGTGTGCAAGAAGCAAGTTACCCAAGTTTGATAATTTATGGGCAAATTGCACACACGAAGAATCTAAACTTGCAGACCAACAAAAGAGATTAATTTTTTATGAAGAGGAAGCTCTTACAACTCAAAAGAAGAAAAAAAGTTCCTTCAGGAAGAATAATAAAGAATATAACTCTGTAAGAGTTCTAGATAGGAAGAAATATGTTTCAAAGATCAGATGCTACAATTGTCAAAAGTTGGGACACTTTTCCTATGATTGTCCTCAAGGAAAAGGGAAAAGAAAGTATCAAGCACATGTGGCAGAGGAAGAGGAATCTCCTCCCTCAAAGAAATATTTAGCAGAAATTGAGGGTTATGTACTTTAAGTTGAATATAGTTGATCTGAAGAAAGATAGAAAATGGTGGAGTCCATGGAGCCTCCCCACACAAAAACAAAAGATAAGTATTCATGTTTATTTCTAGTATCTTGTTTACTTTAATACTTTATCATTACGAGTTAGATGTTTTTGTGAGAATCTTAATTAGCCTTGTTTTACTTCAGTATCTATGAATACTTATGAAGGAAGTATCAAATAAGAGGATGAAGAAAGAGATAAAATATTTATTTCAAAAAGCATACTGTAAGTAAGTTTACAGGTCTCGGAAGAAATAACTTATCCCGTAACTTGCAGAAGTTATACAAGATGATAAGGACGTATGATATGGTGACAGTTAGTAAAGACTAGACAATATCTAGTATTTATATAGGAGCAAGAGACTCCTAAAGATGCAGAACAAAAATGTTCAAGATGAAGAAAAAGATGGATACTCAGATAGATTTTACAAGATGAAGATACCTACAGGTTTCTCTAGTACTGTTCTTATAGATGCAGAGGGAGAAGGTTGATCCAATATGAATTCAGAAAGTAATGTTTGAACTCAAGAAGGCACCTAGGATATTATAGAAAAATAACTTCAAGGATGATGATTAGAAGCTATTAGTTTGGTGCAAGAGGGAGAAATGTCTCTGAGTTCGAAATGGAGGATCGTGATTTGATGCAGTTAGGAAAGTAGATGGATGGTGCCCATATATTTTGATCAAGATGAAAGTTATCCAGTAGATGGATGGTGCCCAACAGATGGGTAGCATGGTATTATACCATGGAAATATTTTGGACCCCAAGAGATTTTTTGATCCCATAGCTAGACCTTTGTAGAGAAGGAATGAGCAATCCCACAGGTAGACCTTCGTAGAGAAGGAGAAAGAGAAGAGACCTTCGTAGAGAAGAGGAATGAGAAATTTGCCAAGGTTGGCCTCTATCCAAGTGTTGAGTTTTGGATACTCTAGGGACATGCTAGAATACCCTCGTAGAGAGGGGTGTGGCCACCCTCGTAGAGAGGAATGTGGATGTTTCTCCAAGGGGCAGTGAGC
>SNQJ01S0199781.1:12628-24149 GCA_010110895.2 Picea sitchensis | reverse complement strand
GTCTGGTCTCATGTGTCACCAGAGAACCAATTAATTCATCTGTTGAAAAACTTGACAGATCCTTGGATTCAAGGATTGCAGTTACAACCATTTCAAATTTCTTTGGTAAACTTCTGAGGATTTTCTCAACAATGCGTTGATCAATGATGGTTTCACTAGTCAATCTGATCTGGTTCACGATGCCCATGACCCTGGTCATGAACTGATCCACATTTTCGGACTCTGACATCCTTAGAGTCTCGAATTGCGTCCTCAAGGTCTGTAGTTTAACTGTTTTGACCCTGTCATTTCCTTGGTAGGAAGATTTAAGGATGTCCCAGGCCTGTTTTGAAGTACCAGTGCCTGTGATTTTTGAAAAAATCGAGTCATCCACAGAATTTTGAATCCAAAACTTAGCTTTAATTTCTCTGTTTCTCTGTGTTGCCTGAGCAATTTTCTACTGATTAGTCATGGCAGACACGTCTGCTGGATCTGGTTCCACATATCCATGATCCACTAGATCCCAGCATTCTTGTGCTTGCAAAAAAGATATCATCTGAAGAGACCAGAACTCATAGTTCTTTCCGAGAAGAATCGGACCCTGTGTTGGTCCTAAATTGCTAGACGTCACCATCTTTTAAGGAATTCAGCAAAACAAAAAAAAATCTTACTTACTTGTCTCCTGCGTGTAATTTGCAGTGTCTTCGGAACTCTGCGTTCAAGATTTTGCGAGTTTTTGGCTTCGCAATTCTGACGTCGGGACTTCGTTATACGAGTCCTCCGATCTCTTGTCTTGCCAACCTCCAATCGCCAAAACGTCGATTTGTCGATGAGAGATTATTGGCCTTGAATTGGCCCTTAGTCTTCGTGCAATGTGACCACGCGCCTTGATGTTAAAGCGCTACGGGCTTTTCCAGTTCTTTGTCTTTCAAAATTATCGAAATGCGAAATTCACCTTTGGACAATTCAACGATTCAGATCTTCCTATGATCTGACGGTCCAGATCTTATGACCAGAACTCATAAGACCGCAGTCAAACCTCTTATCGGGAGTCGGGGTTTCAAAAGTCGAAATGCATTGGACCTCTTGTCCACAGAATCCTCGATTTCCCGATTCTCGATTTCACGATGGATGACCTTTCCTTTCGGGAAATTTCCCGATTTCTTTGATATCCACCACGCGTCCTCCTATATTGGACGGTCCTGATTTCTCCTCATGATTTCGCGATTTGATCTGTTCCAAACATCTCGTCTCCAGGATCTGTGAAACGTCGAACCCCGGTGTGCCGATTGGTTCTCCCGATCTCGCCCACGTGTCTCCTCAAAATGGACGACTCTGATCGTTTACGGGGTTTTCACCATAAAGAAACCCGATCCCTTGTCATCAGGATTCACGATTTAACGAATCCTGATGTGCCAATGGACTCTCCCCTTTCGGGACTTTTCCGGAGCCCTAGGATTTACACCATACATCCCCTCAAGGTGGACGGTCCTCACCGTTTTGCAATTTCACGACTTGCGACTCCAATTTCCCTGTCAACTGAGAACCCTGATTTCCGAGATGCTGACGGTTTCCTCGATGTCCGCCACGTGTCCAAACAAATGGACGGCTGTGATCTTATCGCTATTTCGTGAATTGCGATTTCGCGACTTTCGCCGTGGAGTGTCTTTCGTCAACAAGACCTCCGATATCCCAAACTCTGAAATGTTGATGGAGTGATGGCCTGGATCTGCTGCCACCTGTCCTCTGAGATGGATGTCTCACAATCCTCTCGGGATTTCGCGATACGTGATGTCGGGATTTCACGTATCAGAGTTTTGGAGAGCAGTCTCCTTCGCTCGTCCAACTCCCGATCCCCGATTTTGCGATGGGATAAGATCGATGGCTCACGATCTATCTTGATCCAACGGTCCAGAATGACTCATGATTTTGCGATTCACGAATTCTCACGACAGTCTTTTGACCTTTACATCTGCGAGTCAGTGAAATGCCTAGATCTCGCCACGTGTTTCTTGATGGAGGGTCCAGATGATGTCGGGATTTCGCGACTTCACAAGTCAAAATTTCTCTTGTGTACTTCAGAGGGCTAATCCTCGTGCACTTTCTCATTGATCCAACGGTTGTCGGTCTTTTGCACAAGATCTGACAGCTGAACTTCTTTCGCCTTTTCCGTGCTCTCTTCGTCCCTTCTGAAATAGTTTCCCGCTCTGGATCCGTTCGCAGGACGAATCTTACAGCCTCAATGGTTATTCTTTGCACATTAGACATTGTCTTTGCTGCATTTGAAGGAATTTTCTACTGCGGAAGAAAAATTTGTGAATCTTTCAAAGATTTGAAAGAATTTCAAAATTTCTTTGTTCTCTGCTGCAATCTTTGACAGATTTGAGTGATTTCCAAAAATCTTTAAACGATGCCGCCTTTTGCAGCAATCTTTCACAAGTTTGAATGAATTCCGTGAAATCTTCAACGTTTCAGCCTTCTAAAGCTCTTCTTCGTGAATTCTTTGATGATTCTTGAAAATTACAAGAATCTTTAAAGTTTTTTCTTTTGCACTTTCTTCTTCCCCGATCTTTCGAGCATTGTACGCTCTTCTTTGACGCGTGAGCTTCTTACGCTGATCTTTTGAGCGTATGAGCGGACATCTTCCTTGTGGAATTTTCTTGCGAGGATCTTTCAAGAGTATGACAGACAACTCTCCAAGCCTTGTGAAAAGTCTGTGTCGAATGCTCTCAAGATCCGTGTAAGCTCTGCGCTGTTTGAGGATCGTGTTGCTCTCCAGCCTGTGTGAAGAGGCTTACTACTGCATCTCTGATACCATGATAAATTGAGAAGCAAGAAATGCAGAGAGAAAGAATAGAACAAAAAATAGTATATTAGAATATGAAGAAGATTACAATGAGAAGAGTTAATGAAGAAGATGTGAAGAGATTCCTATACAATGGGAAATAGCTGAGCTAAATAGGCTCAAGCAAAACAAGAATAGAAAGTACAGTTGGCCAGGACAGCTGGCAGTGTACAGTCAGTCTGTTGAGATTACATTATATTTAACAAATCCCATGCTGCTCTTCACCCAGTTTCAATCGTTAACGTTTATGCATGCTCTGGTTATTCCAAATGAAACACGAACCTTAGCTTTTTCTAGGCTCACTTTCGCTCGTTGAATGCTTATCTTTTTTTTGAAAGGTGAAGGACAACGCATTGATCTCCTTGAAGGATATCCCGGATAGTAAGAGCAATAGACGACCATAAGTAGATTATAAGCCCAAACACAGGATCCTTTAAAGAAACGAATATAAATTACCCAAAAATTGTGAGTGCATTGAAGCTATCTCTTTAATCAAGGATATTGACTTATTATATAAGTAATATTTGACTCAGTTTTGTTACTAATAATGGAAGTCGACCCAACTAAAATAAGCGAATTTCAAAGGTGAAATATTTAGGGTCAGAAATTGATCTTAATAAAGGGGGGAAGCATTTCTTTTATGATGTATTCAAAGAATCGCAGGTTCAATGTCGTTTCAAATAGGGGAATGGCTCGAAGTAATTCCGAAGGAGGGGAATTTAGGAATTTCTTTCTTTTTCGTAACGTGAGATAGGGAATACTTAGGATCTGTGACATGGGATAGAAAGTATTTGGGAATTAGGGCAGATATAAAAGAAAAAATACCTTTGCTCCTAGAATTTCTTTAAATTCCTACTGGTAAATGGTGAAGTCAACATGGCATTGATCTATTCAGGCATGATTATCCTTCGTATTGTTCGGACACAAACCGACTTGGGTCTTGGATGCAGACCAAGATAAAGGGCGTGTCTTTTGATGAAGCCCTTTCCTACAACAACCAGCTTTCGTTCAACACCTTTTTGTTTTTTATCTTCTGAGACAGTTATAACAAGTTTCTCCGAGTTTCTTGAGTGCGCAATAGTAAAGTTTCGAAGAAAAAAAAAAAAAGGTCCCCACCTATGCAATCACAGGGTCGATTCGATCCATTAAATGTCACTCCCGCTGTGCATGGGATATAATTCGTGATTGGAGGTGTGGCCAATATGTTCGCATCCGTAGGCGTAGTGAAGGAGGAAGGTTGCGTTGGGGAGAAAGAAACTGCAGAGCTTCCTCTTCAGATCAGCTCCTCCAGTACTAAAAATCCTGGAAAAATCACTTTAATACCTGATGGTGCCTGCAATTATTGAGGAAGGGAAATCTAAAAACCTTATAAAGAACGTAAAAATCTAGATACTTTGAACTTTAAAAATAAAACCAAATAATTTCTGTAAACATGAAACCATAAAAATTATCCAGTGTTTTTATGCCAATAGAGAGTATTGCATAGAGAATGGAACTTCATTCATATTTGAATTGTTGGACGTTTTGATCCAAATCTAAATGTAACGCAGTTACATTGTCTCTTAAATTAAACCACTCACTGATAACAAACAACAAATCTAATATAGATTTACAGGCAATGTAATTTCTCTCCATTCATTCGCTACAATTTTTTTTCACAGTCAAGAAATCTGTAGGCACAAAATAAAATATATATAGATGAAAAAAACAAATATATATCGATGAAAAACCGTTGGAAGAATTGATATTCGAACACTGAAAGCTAAAGCAGAAACGACCCTCTAGCAAATCTCTTCCAGAAGAGGCCCTCTAACAAATATTTTCTAGAAGCCTAACTGAGTTGTTGAACGAAAGCAAAGGTTGCTACCTACCACACTCTCCAGTTAAAGTTCTCCAGTTGAAGTGTAGCAGGTCGGTCTTACAACACATGGTCGAAGTCAAGGAGGTGCAACACATGTCCGCATGGTCGTCATCAGGGGAGTGCAACAGATGGTTGGAACTTACAGAGTACAATACATGCACTATGGGCTATCAATTGTAGCAAACATTAAATTTTAAGAAGTAATGCTAGATTAATTTCTATCATTTCTTCGTTTTGGAAAAATGAGTACACAAATTTTTTCGTTTTGGAAAAATGAGTACACAAACATATACTCATAAACTAAGCTATTTTCTCCCTCTTCCTGCTTTGATACCAAACTGTAGCACCAGTTTTTACTCACTACGGTGTAGGTGTTACTACACGGAATAATAATATTTTCACTCACAATTAATCACGTACATTCAAAACAAATTAAACACATTCAACAAAGAGTAATCATACCATTTACTGCCATCATCAATAATCAATACTATTTAACATCAATTCATATACACAACAGAATACATGATGATTATAATACACAGAGATACAGAAACATAATTAAATCATCATTTGCTACTTATCCTTGAACAGTGGTAGATTCCACCAACCAAGTGCAGGCCTTCCACGAACCTCCCACAGACTGCACTGCTCATCAGCTCAACGGTGGGTCACCCCCCAGCTAGGACTAAGCTCCACCCCAAGACAAAAAATCCTAGGCTAGGCTGAAGTTACAGGGAAACAGAACACAACCACAAGAATGGGATAAGAAGAAGCCAAATAAGAGGTTGAATCTAAAACTTAGGTTAATAAACCACCTAAATTTTATAAGTTGCCAAAATCTTTGGTTAAAATGAGTATAATGCATTAGTTTAGTTAATAGGAATAGTGAAAATGGATTACTATAAGTCCCTTGGTCGAGAGGTAGGAACTAAAAAGATCAAAACACTTTCATTTATAAATATGATTGCACATAGAATAAAATTAAGAAAAAGCCAAATAAGAGGCTGAATCTAAAACTTAGGTTAATAAACCACCTAAATTTTATAAGTTGCCGAAATCTTTGGTTAAAATGAGTATAATGCATTAGTTTAGTTAATAGGAATAGTGAAAATGGATTACTATAAGTCCCTTGGTCGAGAGGTAGGAACTAAAAAGATCAAAACACTTTCATTTATAAATATGATTACACATAGAATAAAATTATTTATAAAAATATTGTTTTGAAACTTCAAGGTATGCCCCTCATTTAACGTTTCATAAAATTGTTGCTACCTATTTATTTATATATCAATATGTTTGATTAACATAAAATAAGTATTATTTTGATAAAGTAATTAAAGCATATTTTTAAAGACTTTTATACCAAAATGTGTTGCTCACATCATTGAAAAAGTGAAATAGTTAACTAATTATATACTTACATGATCCTAGTCTTTGACGTGCATCCTCAACCATAAAACTATAAGGTGTAGATAAAGCTATAATTACAAAAACAAAGCATCGTTTTTTTTAAATGTAAAAAGTAGGGATTTATGTATACATTGATATCTAAAATATATAATGTATAAAGAATGTTGTTACATATCCAATTCCTAAGTATCTTTTTAAGAGATAGGGTATAAATGTTTTGTTTAACCTAATATTCATGGTTTAATAATTACTGAAATCTTTACTTTCTCTTTTCCTTCTTAGAAATAGTTATGTTATAACACAATGAGGATAATTATAATTCGATTTATCTATGTCACATTTTTATGTAATTTAACTTATATATCTAAATATATGCATATTTATTTATTTATTGGGAAAAATGATTAACTATATTCAACCACAAATTATCATTTTATTAATTATATTATAATATAATTGTATATCAAATGGAGCACTTAGGATGAACAATTCTCATTAATACCTAAGCCTCCAGAGTTTGGTGATGATTCCACATGAGGTTTTTATGAACCCAAATCTCCCATAGGATGAACAATTCTCATTAATACCTAAGCCTCCAGAGTTTGGTGATGATTCCACATGAGGTTTTTATGAACCCAAATCTCTCAAACGTGAAAGTTTCGGAAAGGGTCCCACCTCTATTATATCTTTATGCCAATACAAAAAATTATATTACCATATGATATAATTACGTCTGTTTAATAATATTATTGGAAAGTACCTCTATTATATTTTTATGCTAATACAAGAAATTATATTACCATATGATATAATTACTTCTGTTTAGTAATATTATTGAAAAAGAAAAAAAAATAGGTTAAGCCTTCAACAGTTTTTTCCCTTACACTATCATTTCCAAACATCCTGAAGCTCCAAATTCCCGTAACCTCGAACTCCCAAAAGGCCCACGCTTACACATGAATTTGCATTAAATATTAAATTAAAAAGGGAAAAGGTTGGTACTTTATCACGTACCAATGCTATAATAAATTTCTTATATATATATTACATCTTTTTGGAAAATGTGCCCAAGTTTATAAAGCCTCCAATATTTTATTAATATTTGAATTAAAGGAGAGAGAAGTATAGGTCAACCCCCTTCGGCTCTCCACCATATTTCTTATACTCCAATCTCCCGGATCCCTGGAGTCTCGAAGCTCTAAAGTGACCCACTACAACACATTACCATACCATTTAGTATTCACAAGAGTTGGATTTATTTACGTGAAATCAATTTAATGGACTTTAAAATAAAATAATATAATATATTATTTTATATTACTCGAAAATTATGCCCAGGTTTTAAAATTCTCTAATATTATATTATAATTTGGCATGAGAGAGAATTTTCTAAGTCAATCCCCATAGAGAGAGTTCTCCAGGCCAATCCCCTTCTACTCTCCACCACGTTCTTTATACTCCAATCTCCTGGAGTCTTGAAGCTTCAAAGTGACCCCACTTATACACCTTTCTACATTATTTCATAATTTAAAAATAGCTGGAATTATTAACGTGTGACCATTTACACTACCCTTTTAGCAAAATATAGTTACATTTACAAAATCCAGAAACATGGGTATTACAAATGTATTAAAAAAATAAGAATAAGAATAAACGTAATTCAAATTTTGATGAAGGTATGGAGAACTTGTTTGGGAAGGAATATAATTCTACTTCTATCTACACTATTGTCAAAAAGAATAAACGGATTTGTGATAGCATGAATTTCCTTATTTATATAGGGAATAATTAATTATAAAGAATAAACGGATTTGTGATAGCATGAATTTCCTTATTTATATAGTGAATAATTAACTATAAGAATGATAAGTATAAATTAGAAAAGGAGGATCGTTTATCTTCCTAGAGCTATTACGCTAGTTTTAAAATAAAAAATAATAAAAAATAAATAAATAAAAATATCATAAAATATTTAAGAAATTATAATAAAACAAAACATAAAAAAAAAAGACAACATATTAAAAAGAGTTAAAGAAAACTTGAATTAATAAAAGGTTAAAAATCGCAAGATTAATTACTTAATGATAAGTGTATGTACTGCATGGAACTTCTCCCATGGATGGGTAAGAAGAATTTTATATAATAAAGGTGGAGAAGTAAGTATGATATTTTTTTCTTAGACAATTGATGGAAAGGCTTCAAAACTGACATATGTATTGAGGACTTAGAGACTCTTAATTGCTTTCACTAAGTGGTTAACATGAGGAATGGTCTGTTTTGGAGGTTGATACATGATAGTCTTTTCCTTTTGTGGTTAACATAGGAAATGGTTCGGACATTCATTCCTTAGGGTTTATACATTCTCTTCAGGGTGCACTTTCATTAGTGTAGGAGGAATGGCCTAGGGTGGGGAATGGTCCAGGCTCAACAATTAGGGACAGGAATTCCTTAGGGTTTATATATTCTCTCCAGGGTGCACTTTGATTAGTGTAGGTGTTAGCGTTGGAAGTCACTCCTCAATTGCGACACGAGCAGAGCCCAACGCCCATCAGTTTTATGTCACGATAAGTTTAATGGATGATCAAATGGTTAGAGACCTAGGACGAAATCACTGTAGCTCAGGGACCAAGTCTGGTATGTAAAGAACAAAGGAGGTCTTGATCTAACTTCAGTCAGTGGGTTGATTGTAAAATGAGTAGGTGGAAGACTTGGTGAGAGGAGTGAGCAAAACTACCTTGGGAAACAGGCCTTTCAGCAGTTTGCAGAAGAAAAACTCTAAATGCAAGATCCTTTTGGTTCAGAGTTTCGGGGAACTAAAGGGGTGACTTGACTGGATCCTCCAATTCCAAGTCATTCAGCGTTGAAAAAACCACAAGGACCGATTAGAGACAATGCAACTGTTACAGTGATCCAACCTACATCATCCTATAATAGATACAACTCGATTGGATCCTCCAATTCCGAGATGTTCTAATACAGTATAAACAAAGACATGGAAAGAAGCTGACATTCATAAGGCAAGAAGTCTCAGATGTTAATACATAACCAGAATAACCAGTGCCTCGCTAAACCTTTTATAATCGGGAGCCTAGCTCAACCATCGATCCTTCAAAAAATATCAAAACTAAGTACATATACTCCTAACATTTGGCCAACAGAGGCGTCCTAGACTTTTAGGATGGTGTGTCTCTTCAATCAAATCTGGCCTGCATTCCTCCATCAAACACAACCTTAACTCTGCATGGCTCGTTCCAGGGTGTAGTTGAGCCCTTAAATGCTGAATTAGCGTGTGCAGACTTCCCTGGTGAGTTGAGGACTCAACATGGCTTCTGTAGGAAAAATCAGTACATAGGACCACCTTGGGCAGACTTCCTACCAAGACATCCATACGTTGCAATTAATGAGTGAGGCAAGGTTTCAACCACCCCCTCTCTTCTTCATTCACTCCGAGCAGGTATTAGGATTGAGATCAAGTCGAACTGGAACCTGGAGAAGACGGTGCCCCCCTTCTGAAAATCAACTCGACACTTTTGGCCCCCTTTGTACAGCTCTTTCCTTTTCCCCAAGTGACCACGGCCCGCGACCCTGTGCTTTTTCTCCAAGGCGCTTTCGACGCTTTGGGGTTCGGGGTTTCAAGATGTGAAATGCCAAGGAGCCCTTACCCCTTGAACTCCCAAATGCCGACATGACTTAATCGCGCACCACGCATCCTTTTGGATGGACGGCCAAGATTACGTCTTCAACACTTTCACTATGAACATCGCGAAAGACCCCACCTGTGGCTTAGATTTTTCACCACGTGTCTTTCTGATGAACGGTCCCGATCCTCTGGGAAATACTATGGGCCCGGGTCCTGGACCCCTTTGGCACTTCGCGTCTCGAGGCTAGGAAGAGGTTGTTCCTTGTGCTTCAAAGTCGAAATGGGTGAAAAGGTGAGGAGCCTAATCGCGCACCAAGTGTCCCTTTTGGATGGATGGCTGAGACTGCTCCGTGATACAGTGGGCCCGGGTTGAGGACGCTTTCGACACTTCGTGTCTCGGGGCTAGGAAGAGGCTGCTCCTTGTGCTTCAAAGTCGCGATGGGAAAAAAGGTGAGGAGCCTAATCGCACACCACGTGTCCCTTTTGGATGGACGACTGAGACTGTTCTGTGATATAGTGGGCCCGGGTCCGGGACGCCTTCGACACTTCGTGTCTTGGGGCTAGGAAGAGGCTGCTCCTTATGCTTCAAAGTCACGATGGGTGAAAAGGTGAGGAGCCTAATCGTGCACCACGTGTCCCTCTGGATGGACGGTCCTAATCATTTAATGAATGTAATATAAGTGTTATCCATCGCGCTAATCGTGGCGCAAATCTGTTAACTGCGATTTCCCGTTGACCCTCGATCTACTTCGCCAATTGATCTTTGTCGTTGATTTCAAACTACTTGCTCACTTGATTTTAAACCCAAAATGGACTTCTCTTGTGGGATGCACTCGGCGCTTAGGCTTCGGCCTTGGACTAGAACACATTTGATGGGTTTTCACACCCCATTTCTTCGCATTCTACATCAAGGGTCTGAAATCGGGAAAAAACACCCCACTTGCAAGAATTGGTGCTAACATTAGGCTCCATGGGGGATAGATTCATCCCTGTGATGCTATAAGAACTCATTTTGCAGCCTCAGTGCCTTCTATTGGGCTATGGAGTCATTTACTAAGACGAAAAATAAAAAATGAAAATAAACAAAGAACCAAAAGGACAATATTTACAAACAAATGAGTCGTCTAAGGCTCAAACAAAACATTTCTTCAGAAAATGCCCATTTACTAGGCTGTTGAAAACCTCTTCACCCCCCAAATACTGCAACCTATACGTGTTGTTTGAGAAAACCTCGAAAATTTTGAACGGCCCGATCCATAGGGCGTCAAACTTGTTGTGTTTGCCCTTATCCTGTATGGGTGCATCCCACATAAGCACCAAATCCCCGATCTCAAACTCTTTCTTCTTGACCTTCCTATCAAAAGCCAGTTTAACCTTCTACTGATGGTCCTGAATTTTATCCATTACCTTCTCTTTGGCCTGCTGGACTTCCACTAGTTGATGAACTCTTCTGATCATGTCATCAGGCTCTTCTTGATAATCCTGGAAGAACTTTGCTACAAGAATGGCTAGCTGAGAAGGGAAAACAACTTCTGCTCCATAAACTAATTGGAAAGGGGAGATGCCTATAGCTCTCTTTGTCGTCACTCGATTGGACCATAGAGAAAATTTCAACTTTGAATCCTAGGCATGGGTGATTTTAGGGGCGAAATTTCGCCCATGGGCGAAATTAGGGGGTTTGAAATTTTGATTGGGCGAATTATTTACATGGAGTGGTTTGAGGGATTTGAAAATATATAGCCCCAAGTTTATTTTCAAAAATTTATATATATAACCCTTAGCC
>SNQJ01S0199780.1:0-17039 GCA_010110895.2 Picea sitchensis | reverse complement strand
AGCAGTGATGGAATAATAATAATAAAAAAAAGAAAAGGTGTAGGAATGAAACAAAATGAGAAGTTTTATCACTTTACAACCTTAATTCGGGATGCCATTCCCTTCTCCATATATCAAAATACTTTTTAAGTGTACCAAAAGAGCATGAACCCATTTTCCCCGACTGGATTCATGGGGATTTAGTATTACTTATGGTGTGGAAAATGTAATTCTATTCTGCCATTTGAGAGGACTGAATTTGCGGGTACTATTGTTGCTATAGTAAAATGCATGCATTGTATAGTTTTAAGTGGTTGTTAAAATTAATTGAATTTGTGACTTTGAAAATTAAATCAAAATCTTAAAGTATGTGCACTAACCACTGAAAACCATATCTGACAAATGGTATGGAGATGACTTGGTTAGGTATGACCAATGTGTTAGGCTGGTACAGATTTTAACTAGTGGCTGATAAAAATTTTAATCAATTGACTGGATTAGATGAGGAAATATACAACATTGATGAAAGTATAGAGAAACTTGAGAAGCATTTTCCCTCTTCCCGGGCTTTAGTGATTTTAGATGATGTGAATCAAGTGAATGCACTTTTGCCAGACGTTCAGAGTGTTGTCCGCTATGATAGCTTAATATTAATTACATCTCGGGACATAGCTCTTCTAAGAAGAGCATGAGTCGAAGATACATCAATTTACAAGTTAAATGGTCTTCATATACAACACTTGCGAGAGCTCTTCTGCTCCCATGCCTTCAGTCAACAGCATCCACTCCCAAGATTCTAATCTCTAGTAGATGAATTCACAAAAGCTTGTCATGGTTGCCTTTATCTTTAAAAGTATTAGGGTCACTTCTTTACGGAAGCGATGACCAATTTCACTTGCAAAACACATCTCGATACATGGCAAATCCAGGAAAAGAGAATTGGGAAGCAGTGAAATGGGTGCTTCGATATCTATTAGAGGCATAAGCAATCATTCTATCACCTATGATGGTTCAAATGATTCAGTTTATGGTTATGTATATTTAGATTTTGCAAGTGACTTGGACAAAAGGAGATCCACTTTGGGATATGTCTTTACTCTTGCGGAGGGACACATTGGTTGGATGTCAAAGCAAAGCGTGGTAAAATTTATCCACTACGGAGGCTAAGTATATGGGTGCTTCACATGCATGCAAGGAGAAAATTTGGTTTACAGTTTATTGGGTGAGTTTGGAAAAATGCAGGACAAGGTGAAAATTATTTTCGCGATAGTCAAAGTGCTATTCATTTATTAAGAAAATAACATCACCCGATGGAATGAAACATATTTCGTAAAGTGATACCATTTGTAAGGCGGAGTTGTTGATGAAGGTGGAGTGGCTATGGAAAAATATCCATACAAAAGTGAATTATGCAAACATGTTCATGAAACCAATACTATTAGAGAAACTACGGTGGTGCTTGGCTTCTCTCGACTTGCAAAAAAGGTGATGAGTTTATTTGGGGCATGATATATATAAGGTGGGAATTGTTGTCAGAGTGGAGATTGTTGGAAACATGCCAATGAAATTAGATCTCTTGGTCACATGCACATGCATGCAACTATGTTATTGCACATGCATGCAATCTATTTATGAACTATTAGTGTAACTATGTGATCTATTCATGATGTTTTGTGTTAGTGATAGATGTTATATATGTGAGCATACTCATAGAGATCATAGTACAATGTGATGTGCAATGTGTGAAGAGTGTGAGTACAAGCATGTGCAATGAGCGGTATCTTGTGTGAGGAGGGATGATTGTATGCCTATGAAGGCTATTGTAGTCCTAATGAGAATAATAAGAATGTGATAATCGTCCGATTGGTTTTTTCCCTTCATTGGGTTTCCACATAAATCATTGTGTCAATTGTAGAATTGTTGTGCTTGGTTTAATATGTGTTTGATCTTGCTGACATACTCAGGTTTCAATTGTAGAATTGTAGGATTGTTGTGCTTGGTTTAAATGTGTGTTTGATCTTGGTTTATGCTATGTTTTTCTTCAACTGCCTAACATGTTTCATACTCATGATTCATACTCAAGCTCAAATTTTGCATTGAGGAAATCAGATTAGGGCTTACAGTATACATCGAGGGCTTAGAGTATACATCGAGCTTGTAGTCTAATTCGAGGGCTTTTTTGGAGATTCATCCTTATCTTAAAATCAATTTAAAGGGCTTTTAAGGTGAACACAGTCATAGTGTCTAGTGGAGGGTTTTCTTACGTTATGATTTATTCAAGATAAATCATAAACATCTTAAAAGATAAGCGTCCTAGGTAACCATTAAACTATGATCCAAACCTGAAACATCTCTCGGTGTCATATGTCACTGCAATGTAATTAATCTGCCCCACATAGAAGGGAGTGCTTTAAATTATGTCATGACAACCCATATTTCTACGCTTGTGAGTGTCAGAGTCTGCGAAGGCATTCATTGTAAGATTCAACATTATCAACGGAAACTACTAGCAGGAAAAAAAAGGTTACATAGAGTGACCTGGCTACATAAAACGTTTTGCTTTCGATGCTGAGTTCTACCGTTAAAGCACTAATACATTGTGTCATCTTGATATAGAAACACTATTTGCCTTATTCCTTATTAATGGAATCAATACTTTTACATCTATAATTACGGTGAAATATTTACAAGAAAAATGAATTAAGCTACTTTAGCACAACTATTACACTCTAAAGTTGTAACAAATTCAGACTGAAAAGAAGGGTTATGCATCATTGAACGTATCACACTCTTCATATGATGGTTGTGCCACTGAAGGAAAGTACTTTGTTCATCCATGAAATGAACGAATACACGGTTGGACCCGTGCTTCTTGATTGCCTCCCTCCGACGATCTAGATTGACCATTCTAAAGAATGTTATATCATGGAAAATTGAAACCCTAAAGTTTGGATTCAATTTTATAGATCGCTTAAGTACATCGGTATTTCAATGAAATAGAGAGCAACAAAGACGTACTATAAGGCTAAATTATGGCGAGGCCGTTCTTGTAAAATATCATGTCGCAGAAGAACTTCATTCAGGCTCCTCTAATCTAACCTGTCACTTGAAAAAGTCAAATATTTTATTCTTAACCAACTGTACAAAACATACACTGAGTTGAAAGAATTATTTGCATTTTTCATGTCAAAATCATAGGTTTATTGAATTTCTTTGAACATAATACCTTTGATTAGGAGTTGCTTCTGTTGTTGAAATGACGTCTGGCTCTACGATAGAATATTCTCTAAGGGATGGCATTGGCCTCATCGTCTCATTCCGTTGGTGATAATGATAATGGTTACGAATGGACGGTTGTACCTTCAGGATAGGGGAAGCAAAGTTTCTTCACAAAGTTAGATGAGCATTTTTTCATATTATGAAGGAGAAAGAAAATGGATTTTAGAAAACATTGAGAAAGAAAATGGATTTTCAAAAACATTGAGAAAGAAAATGGATTTTCAAAAACATTGATCAACGGAGTTTGAAACAAGGGTCTAAGCCGAGTAGCATTCTCCTTCCACACATAAACGAGATTCCAGCCAAGATCAAGTCATCTTTCACGATTTGCAAAGAAATTTATTGTAGAAGTTAAAGAAAAGTACCGAGGGTTGTATCCCTATTCCGGAAAGACAAACGAGAAGCGCACCGCCTGAAATGTTGGTAGCTGATTGACGCGATCTCATCTTTCGCCAAGATCACTGTGAATTTCAAGATAGTTGAAGATGTGCAGCTAGTAGAGGAGAGTTGTTGCTATGTCTGTTCGATCCCAAATGAATCTATTTTCATAGATAGAGATCTTATATGTTAGTTGGTGCTTCCAACCACTTGTCAAAGAACCTGCAACATGGGATGAGAAGGTTTGTAACATTCTACCCAACAAGTGTGATTGTGGATGAGTACTCTTTCCCTTGTGGGGAGAAGTGTCTCCACAGAATGGAAAAATATCCAACCCCTAACCCAAATACTTCTAATTATCCACACAAACATCCTTCCATGGATGCCTACCAGCTTCCGCTTCTGAGCCAAAAATTGAACTATCGTAGCCTTGAGAAGTATAGAGTTCCTGCAACGGGGCCGATGGAAGTCGACAGATAACAGACATATGTTTTATTTAACTTTTCCTCTAGGGAGACAGAAAACGGTTGTCGGAACAAAGCTTCAAAGCCTCCTTCCATTAGGGCTTTGGCACCCGAGACATGTTGTTCCCAGTTTTCACTGCATTTAAAAGGAATCCATCAATTCAAAACGCAGGCAGGAAAGAACAATATCGGAAGGTGAGGATATACTTACGATTGGTCAAGACCTCTAAGGCCAAATTCTCGGCCTTCTTGGTCCATTTGTTGAAGCAGTGTTGCACCAAGTTTATGGGGGCTGCCCACCGAGAGAGAGGCTAATCAGAGAAAGAATAGATAAAAACAAGAGAATGCTTGGTGGATCAAAGATTTTTTAATGCGAACTTACACTTGGAATCCACTGGAGATGGTTGCACGATATACGAGCTGGGGGTAGGGTGTTTCGATAAAGCCGGTGGTGCAGAAAGGCGGTGGAAGCAGGGTGGTGAAGGAAGGTAAGAAATAAATGAACAGGTGTCAATTGAAATTATAGTGACAGATGTTATGTTTTTATAGGACTTTGTGGGGCGAGCGAAGATTGACCGCTTTCCCCTATAGAGCGCCAGTATAAGTAATTAGCGATCCTAGGGGCTTGGAATTTTCACATTCCCTCTTTAGTCAAATAAAAATTTGATGATGAAGCTACGGGGTTTTCATGCGTTTAATTTAAGTTTTATCATGAGTGTCCATTTCTTTTGCATTGTTGTGTACAAATTTCATAACTAAAATTTTATGTTTTCCTATATCTTAAAATATAATTTATGCCATAAAAAATGTATAACATAAAATATTCACAATAACAAACATTATATATATAATTGTAAAAAAATAATAAAAATAATATGATAAAAAATCATTATATATAAAATTATGTAAAAAATAATAAAAATAATATGATAAAAAATCATTATATATAAAATTATGTAAAAGAGCCATATATGTTAAAAAATGTTTATAATTATATAATTATAATTTATATTATTATATGATGATGATGATGATGATGATTAACGTCACTAAGATCGAATTGGTCTATAATAAGATTTAAAGGGGTAAATTGATTCCTTGAAGTTTTTAGTATTTTGTTTTTTGTGCTTGAAAGCATTAAGAGAAGTTTTCAAGATCACCATACTTTGTTGAGTTAAGAGGAGGTTTGAAAAGGTTGTTAGTGTGACAAATCACTGGAAAAATGAGAGAGGATCTAATGGTGCAGGCTAGACAATCTAAGAGAGAAAGTGTTTCATCTTCAACTTTCTTAGTGTCACAAAGGTGACACCTCTTTCATCCCATGGCGTTTTATGAATTGACCAGCTTGGTTTCCACTATAGACTCGAGAATTTGTAATTATCTTAGCAATGCTTATTTTCTTTACACTTGGCAAAGGCGTTATATAGATAATTTTGATCGCCTATATTAGGGTTGATTACATCCTTATAATACCTTAATTTTTCTTTTTCCTCTAACTCTTTATACACCGCATTTTTCTCCTTAAATTTTGATTTGGCGTTTTTTAATAGTATCTTTATCTTGCAAAATGGTGTCTTCATGATTCTCAATAGTTTAGCCAAATTTGGGCATCTTTATGTCATCCTAGCTTTAGTTGATGGTGGTTACGACTCTATTTTAGGCAATTTTGGGAAATATCTGTCTTCCATGTTGTTTAACGTTCTTATACATTAGGTATCTAGTCATGGCCGTGCTCTCCAATGGGGAGAGACTTGTTTCTAAGGAGGATGGGATAGGGAGTATTTCCTTTAATTTTGAGATTATAGGTTATAAAAATTCTTTGGCATTTGTTCTATCTTTCTCGGAAGTTCACGAGAGATAGTACAGTTCTAGAATTCACATCCATAAAGATAACAAGTGTAACAAGAGTCTCGAAGAGAGTTTCTCATCCCAACTCCAAAGATCGGTTGATTTACAATTGTTTTCAAGCCCATAATAAATTTCTATCCCAAATAATCATTTTCTCAATACTATAATTCCAATTGAGCTTGTGGTGAATATCAATTCCGAGATATTTTTATGAAGTCACTTCCTCAAGTTGTTGTTGTCATATACAAAAGGTATCATAAGGGATCTTATTGGACAATAATCATGACAGATGTCTTATTAGTATTAGCAGTCATATCTATATTGGAGCAAAAAATCCTTGTGAGATTCTTGGTTGGTTTCAAGATCATGTGGGGACTCATTGCCATAAGAGCGATATTATCGACATAAAGAAGAAGATTGATGACTATACGGTGAGTAGAGTGACACAACACACTTTTCCAAAGCAATCTTCTAACTTGTCAATGTATATGCCAAAAAGTGTAGGGGGGAAAGGGACAACCTTGTTTGAAGCTCACGATATTCTAGAGTTAATCTCTTTTGGCCAGCCCTCGGTGTTTTTAAACTTAACAATAGCGTTCTCATACATCCTTATTGCAACAACCCTCAATCGAGAGACACTTTTATCTCTTCCAAAAGCCAATTCCAAAGGTTTTCTAGGAACCATGTCCAAAAACTTTCTAAAGTCAACAAAACAACAAAAAATATTGGTTTTAATATTGCGGAACTCCTCTACAATGATTCTAAAAGGTAACAAGATGGTTCGCAGTTGAATGATATCTCTTAAACCCAGTAATATTTTAGCTCACTTTCAAGTGACTTTCTAGCCAAAAGGCTAATCTTCTTTTCAAAAATAATTCCATAAAGCTTGGCTAAAATCGGGCTAATCATAATGGTTCTATAATTGGGGAAATGTTTATATCCCCATTTTTGAAAATAGGAACAATAAAACTTTATATCCAAGATATAAAAAGCCAATAAATATATATATATATATAAATGATCATGATTCTTAAACAATGCTATATTATTATCATTGTAAAGTTTTATGACAACTTCTTAAAACCACACCGTTGGAAGAGAATTTAGTTGCAATACCTTTATATCTCTAATAACTTGTAGATCTTTTATTTTTATTTATTTTCTAAATAAAAAATTGAATAGAATTTTATATATAAATGATCATGATTCTTAAACAATGCTATATTATTATCATTGTAAAGTTTTATGACAACTTCTTAAAACCACACCGTTGGAAGAGAATTTAGTTGCAATACCTTTATATCTCTAATAACTTGTAGATCTTTTATTTTATTTTCTAAATAAAAATTATAACTTTTATGGTTTATAATGACATTGAAAATAATTCAAATGACATTTTATAGTTTATATATTTTAAATGTTTTTCATTAACATAGCATTGAAAATGTTTTAACTATTTATGCGAATATTCACTTCCAAACGTATTTATTAAATTAACCAATAACTTTCATGATAATTCCAAGAAATGGCTATGTACTTGAAAGTGGTGGGAAGGAAATCAAAATTCCAATCTTACTACATTTAACCCTTCTACACAATAATTATTTTATCCAAATGATATGAATAATATATATTTTGTTTTTATTATTCAATATTTCCTTCTACAATTATTATTTTATCAAATAAAATGTAAAAATTATATATATATATATATATATATATATATATATAATTAATATTTTATAGTGCTTTTGTTAATTTAATTAGGAGTTAATTCAATTAAGCATAAAAAGTATAGTGAACATTTACTTTGTTAATTCAAAGGAGTTAATTCAATTAAGCATAAAAAGTATAGTGAACATTTACTTTGTTAATTCAATTAGGCATAAAAAGTATAGTGACCATTTACTTTGTTAATTTAATTAGGCATAAAAAGTATACTGACCATTTACTTTATAACTTAGTTATTAAGAGATGAGTGAAATTGAATATATCGTATATCATTAGAAAGTTATCCTTGTGTACACTAATTTATGAGTTTTACAATTTTAATTTGATAAATATAAATGTATCATATATCATTAGAAAGTTATCCTTGTGTACACTAATTTATGGGTTTTACATTTTTAAGTTAATAAATTTATATTTAATGTTTGAAGATATTGTATGGTTATTAATATTTTATACTTCAATTTTTATAGATCATAATAAATAAATTGTTGTTATATAATTATGGTCATAATTTCTGAATCTTCTTTGTATCTCGTTTATGCAACCAATTTCTATAATTAGGGGTTAAAACTCATTTGTTAACTCTTTCAAGGCTAGGTCTTTATCCATTTTTTCCATAAGACCATAGTTTATGACCAAAAGCTACTTTGTGGGGGGGTGGTATACCACTTTAAACAGGTGGTATTTTCCTTAGTTACGCGGGTGATCGAGGAGGGAGTTTCAAAACCACTATTGATGGATCCGCATTCATTTTCCGTTGTGCACGCGTATGAGAGTGGTTATCCCAAACCACTACGTGGATGGTCGATCCTCCGTTAAACCTCTAACACTTTTAACGTGTGCATTCACCCTGGATCGTTGATCCTAAAGTTGATCAATAATCAATAACAATGATCCAACATTTTGAAAGGTCTAATGGGCGATGTAATATCAACCATTGATTTGGATCGTGGATCCAGTCTGGATTATTGATTCTCCTTTAATTATATTTCAACTCACAATGTGGCCACAACAAAACCCTGATTAGTCCAAAACCTTGCTTCCACGTGTCGTCCCCTGAGTGGATTCCCTTACGTCAGCTTGACGTATAGAGGTCTCGGGACATGGGGACTTAATGCACTTCTCAACAATCAAAATCTCCCAATGGCCGAGATACGAAATGACGGTGGTCGTTGATCTTTTGTCCCGAAGATTTAATCTATGTCGTCCAATCCTTAACATTATTGCAAAGGTAGAATTCGTCGAGGGCCGAGACACGAAATGACAAGAAACATCGATCTGGCAGTGTGATCTCCACCATATGATCTCCTTTATGTTTATCGTGCCACATGTATCGGACCATCGAATCACCGGATCTCGTGATCACAGACTTAATCAAGTGCCAAGCTAACAAAAAATCGTTGAGAGACAATGCCCGTGATGATATGGGTCATCGATCTTGTGGTGTGATTTAATCATGACCGTCCACTCCAATAAAACAAAAGACATGTGAATTTTAATACCCAAGACCCTCAAAATGGCTATCATCCAAAGACCCTCAAAATTGTGTATGGATTTCTTGGTCTCATAAGTTACTACCGCAAGTTTGTTCAAGACTATGGTAAAATTTCCACTCCCCTCACCACCTTGCTAAAAACGAATGCATCCAATTGGAATGAGGAGGTTGAACAAGCTTTTGATCCTTTAAATGATGCTATGTGTACTAGTTCCTCATATCAATAAGAATTTTATTTTGGAATGTGATACCCAGGGAAAATAGATTGGGTTTGTTTTAATGAAAGATGAATGCCTACTCACCTTCACAAATAAGCAATTATGTGATAGAAACTTAGGCAAATCTACATATGAGAAGGAAATGTTGGTTATTCTTCATGAAGGTTATATGTGGTATCCATACATGATGGGGCATCATTTCCATATTAAAAAAACATCTTAGGTTGAAATATTTCCTATAACAATAACTATCCTCCCTATGGGAAAAAAGTGGGTCACAAAAATGTTAGGCTATGACTATGAGATTATCTACAAGGAGGGAAAGGAAAATGTGCTGGATGAGGCTTCTTATCTTTTCTAGAGCAATATTGGCTACAAGTGGTACATAAAAAATGGTCAGTGGATGCTAAGATTATGCACATGATCCACTAGCCATAGGTTGACCCACACACACATCCATACTACACTTGGCAAGATGATGTACTCCACTATAGAGGTCATATTTTTTTGGTTTAGTATTTCCCATTTAAATCGAAAGTGTTATTTTAAATACACCCCTCTCCCATAATAGTTCATTCTAGGTTTTAGAAAACATATGAAAGGGTTAAGTATTCATTCTATTGGGAAGGCATGGAGAAGGTAATTTGCACCTTCGTAGCAGAGTGTGATTCTTTCCAACGATACAAGTGGAAAGTAGTAAATCATATAGGATAATTACAACCCTTACCCATTATTTCCACTGTGTAGTCTAACATTTCTATAGATTTCATTGTGGGGTTACCAAAATCAAGAAACAAGTTAGTGATAATGGTAGTTGTTGATCACCTTTCTAAATATGGCCACTTTTGTGCCTTACAACACCCATTCAAGGCCTCCACAGTAGCACATGTAATCAATGACATTATTTTTAAACAACATGGCATGCCTAAATCAATTGTGGCTCATTGAGATCCCATCTTCACTAGAAATTTCTAGTCAAAGTTGTTTCATCTTTAAGGTACCCAATTGAATCTTGACACAACTTATCACCCCCAAATTGATGGCCAGACAGAAGTAGTCAAAAAATGTTTAGAAGCTTATTTATGTTGTTTTATTCAAAATGGAAAGCCTAATGGGTCCAATAATTACCCTTGGATCAATGGTGGTAGAACACTTCTTATCATGGTGCTACTAAAATGATCCCCTTTGAGGTAGTCTATGGAAAACCACCACTATCAGTGATCTCATATTTACTAGGCCTCTCTAATTTTTAAGAGGTGAACAACACCTTGATAGCTTATGATAACATTATTTCTTCCATTAAAGATAATTTGGCATTGGATCAGAACCACATGAAGATATAATTCGATTAAAATTGCTCCGAACATCATTTTGACAAAGTGTATCAACAGGTTCTTGTGTCTCCAACCCTATAAGAAGACCTCACTCAAGGAGAAGAGACATTGAAAGTTAACTCCTAATTTTAATAAACCCTATCCTATACTCAAACGTATATGCATAATGAATTACAAAATGTATATGCCTAGTCATCCTAATCTCCACCTAGCCTTTCACGTGTATTTCTTGAAGAACGTGCTCATGTCCAATGATTCAAGAGGATCTGAAACGCTAAAAAATTGATCATCTCAAATGCTAATTAAAATAACTTCATTGCCTAGATCTCGACGAGATATTTCCAATGGTGTGTAAATCACCTCAAACAAATGTTGTATGAGGAAGTTATGGATTTTCAAAGTTTTAGAAAAAATAGGGCAAATGACAAAAAGGGGTGATACATGGCACCACCAGGAGGTGACATGTGGCCATACATACACTGACAGGGAACAGGGTGATGTCATGATGAAATTAGCATGCTAAAGTGGAAACACGAGAGGCTTCCATGTGTCACTCAGTTTTTGCATTTTCGACACCTAGTTGGACCAGTGAAAAGTTTCCATGTGCCATCTGTACGGTCCACATTGCACCACTAAAATGGTGACACGTGGTAGGTCGTACAGTGACTTGGTAGTACAAAGATGATGTGGCATTGACATGTGGTATTTAATGCGGGTATGTTTATTATGCATTGACGTGGCATTGACTGTGCAATGAGGTAGACCAATCAATGGTTGACACATGGCCCAATCAAGGCATAACATGTGACTCCCCCAATTCGACCAAAATGGTCTTATCCTCCCAAAACGGTCGGCATGGGAATCGAACCTACGACCTTTTGGAAAAGGTCAACCACTTTATCAATCGGTCATTGATATGATTTGTTATATGTAACGAAAATATATTATTTAAAGTAAGGTTGTTAATAATATAAATACGCTAAAGGGGTCGAGGTCCACGGGGTTTGAACCCGTGACCTCTACAGACATGTTCCAACAACTTAACACAATGGTCTGATTGTTGCACCAACAACATATGTTGGTTAACCAAAGGATGAAATATTTATTTAAGTTTCATTTAATGCCCCATCCAAGCATATATGGTGTCGGGTGGGTTTTGAACCACTGACTTCCCCTATATAAATAAAATTCATTTGCCATTGCACCATTGATACTCATATACCAAGAAATTGGAATTGGGTTCATTTTTATATATATTTTTGTCCCAAGAGCTGGTTTTGCATTCTTTTGCATGCCAAGAGTTTATGCTCATGAGATTTTGAGCTTTGGGACTCTTTGAGAGAAGTACAGGGTGTTTATAGTCAAAAGTTTTGGTTTTCTGAGGTGGTCCTGATTTTGATAGTTACACTTGTGTTTGAGAAATATATCAGAAGGTCATTGTAAAAGAAGCATAGTTGATCATTAATATAGCGATCTCTCATTTGAAAGCAGACCTAGAGACGCAGCCCAAGATGGGTGAACTCTGTTATCAACTTGTGTAATGTTCCTTGATCTTTGTTGTTAATATTTCTCTCCATGTTTGCATTTTTATTTCCGAAATTTATTATCAGTTAGAGAATTTTATGGATGAGTAAGTGTTTTCACGTGATATTTTGCAAATAGTCATAACGATCTTAATTTCCCGAATCTGTTCAGATGTTAGTGTCTACTTAAGATGTTGGATTTTATGATATCTTAATTGTATAGTTCAAACCAACCTTCTAGAATTATATGAGGGTTTGATTTGGTTGCAACTTAAGGCCGTTTTGGATAAATGTGAAAATCATATTCACTAGCATATTATCTAGGAGGTTTTTATCCAATCGAAGGATACACATCCTTAAGATGCTACATGTGAACCATCAGAGATACTCCACCAATTTCTTCATCTCCAACATTAAAGAAAATGATGTTTTGAAAGTGGGAGGGCATGTTAGGGTGCCACCATAACTCCCACATTTATTGGAATATTTTTTTACTTAATGTGTTGAGGGACATATTTATTAAATAAGGCCCCATGATGTAAGAGAGTGTGAAATCAATAAATGTAAATGGAAACATTAAAAAAGGTCTAGTAATTACTAGTTGAGGTCTCATTAATGGAGGTCCAGTAGATGGTTACGATTTTGGTCAATTTGAAACAATATATTAAGTAGTGGAAGCAATGTAATCAATTATGATGTGAATATTATTTTAATTGCAGCTCTGCTCAAGTTAGAGGTTGCTCCCATGCAAAGGAAAATGAATATTGTAATCAATTCTAAATATTACAAAGGTTTAATTCTTACAATTTTTATTTTCCAATTCTAGTCATGTCTATTTTCTTTCTACAACTATATTTCATTCTATTTTCTTTCAATATTATATTGTCATCTTATGAGGAAAACCACATTTTTTTAATGATTATCTAAAATTCTAGTTTTTCTAACAACAATATGTTACTTTTCTTGCATAGTATAATGCACATGTTCTCATTTATTCAAGTCCTGAGTACCTATATGATGAAAATTCCTTAAAGTAATTCACATAATTGTAGAGAGTGCTTTGTTCTTGTGCGTGCATGGCTATTTTTTTCAAATTTTTTAATATTAATTTTATATATTTTTAAAATGATAAAAGTCATGATAACCTTAAAATTACAAAAATTACAAGGTAGTGTTAGTGCGGTGTTAGAGAGTATTAACACATATTACATTGTAGATTTCAATATGTACTGGTGCAACATATAGTTTTATTTTTATTTTTTTTAATAGGTAGGTGATAAAAAGAATATGAATGTATTTTTTAAATTATTTTTAAATAAGCTACACAAATCCATCACTGATGAAACTACCCACACATATACATCCAACTATATATGTGTGGGGGTGGGGTGGGGTGTAGTTTCATCAGTGATGAATTTGTGTATTTTATTTAAAAATAACTTAAAAATGGAGATATTGAGAGGAATTCAAACAAAAGGGAGGTTTTGTTGCTTTTGTAGTCCAAACCACACGGATTATCATATCAAACCTAAGTTAGAAGCAACCAAGTTAGCATACACATTGGTGAATAGAAATTCTCCCATTATAAAAAATATATCTTCGATTATAGGAGGGATGTGAGATAGAGTAATCTCATAATGTGAGTTGGTTGGGACCAAGTTATGATTAAGAGAGAGTTTAACATGTTGATGAACCATGTAGGTAAAATGGATTCCTAGATAATGGTGAGTACATCGAATGACACCCATGTATCTCAATAGATGGATTGATTTTTATATGGACCTCAATGATTAGTTGTTTACAAGTACAAGAGGAAGAAGCAGTTCAAGTTAATCAGTTTTGTGTAGGTACAAAAGGAAGAAGAATAAAGTTTGGGGATGAAGCTCATGTGAAGAAATCCCAAGAGAGTGTGTGCATTGTAAATTAGTTTCCCCATCATGGTCGTTCATGGTTAGCCAAAAACACTTGTGTGCGAGGTTTGTGGTTAGCTGGAACCACTTATATGTGAAGTTTATGGTCAACTAGAAACCACTTGGAGTTATGGTTCATGGTCATCCGAAACCACTTGAGCATTGTAATGGTTAGGGGTAAGCCACAAAATCCTAGGTGATTTATGATGAGGGGAAGCCAATAAAATGAATCAACACATTGAAGCTTGGCCATATGAACATAGAAGACGAAGATGAGGACATGACTCTCATAAATACCTAACCAGATAGATATTAAGAAAAGTACTTTTTAAATGAGAGTGTTGGAATATGTAACTCCTACTTTTCTTAATAATGTTTGAGGAGACTATGTTTGATAATGATTTATTGTTGTGAGGTAGAGAACAATATCTACATGGGTGGTTTGATACTATAGTTTAGGAAGTTTTTAGATAGTTAAGTGTGATAGAGATTCTCTTTAACAAAGTCTCCTAGTTTGGTTTGTGGTTGAGATATTCTCTCAACTATATTGATTGTGTGGCTAAAATAGTGTGACTATCTTTAGACCAAGCTTTATGTATATAAGTGTGTACTAGTTTTCTATGAGATCAATGAAACTCAATGTTGTGTGTGCAACAATGTATACTATCCAATATTTTAATTCCAATAGTATCGGTAGTGTACACCAGTAAAATTGGTAACTTAGAAAAAGGTATAGGCACCAGTAGAGGAAAGGCATAGTCAGCTAGTGCTACAAAGAAGGAGAAACACCAATAAATAAGGAAGCATATCCACCGAGATGACTAGTTCCAAGTCCATATTCATAGATTTTAGTGGCATTTGTTGAAGCACATGTAACAAAGACATGAGTAGGGTAAGCATCTAAGCCATAAGCATATGTTGACGCATTTGTATATGAAGTAGTCATTGAAGTTGATGATGCATATCTAGAGACATACCCATCATAGCCAGTAGCTATGGTTCCAGCCCTATATCTTGATACTTACTCATTGATTGGTTAAAGATCCACACCCAGTCTAGCATGTTAGCATGGCCCCACACCCTCAATAGCTTGCCAATGTGGACTCACAACCTTACTATCTTGTTAGCGTGGATATGAAACTGCCTAACGAGGATCTATAAAATTACAAAAATTATATCCTTCATTCTTTTTAGATTAAAATAGGAAGGATTTCTCACCACACAAAGGAGGGTGAGTAAGGATGGCTCATCCAACATCAGGCAAGGGAGGATAACTCACCTGACATAAGGAAGGCGAGGAAGGACAAGGATAAGTAGGATGAGTTTCATTTGGTTATTATATGGAAACATACACTTGATTTAAAATAAATATGAAATAATCACTTACACTATAAAATGACGAATACAGTTTGTTCACCAAGCTGAAGTGGGTTGGTCAACTGATCTAAAAATGAAGAAGACTTGTATTCTTGAAAATATTTGCAAGTAAAATTTATGTATTAAAATGCAAATGGATCAACTTTGCAACACAACTTTAATAGGATTTACTCATTCAAGATGCATATAAACAACAACAATAACAGTGAACAGAAAAAAACATGACACAACAAATGATAAAGGAGTTCACCCCTCTCTTGGGCTACATCTCCTGGTCCAGCTTCCAATGGATCATTTGTATTATTTGCTCAAAGTGCTCAAAAATGTGCTTTATAATGCTCAAAATGCCAAATAGACTGCTCCAATGGTTTCAGAACGTCCAAAAACCCCTAGCTGGGCTTTTTCGGCACCTCGTTTGACCAAAAATTGAAGAAGATAGGCTTCTTAGAAGTCCCCCTTCAAACTTGTTGTCTTTGCATCTACAAAACGCACCCTTGTTGGCTCAACCTAGCCCACACACATATTTAAGCGTTAAAACTCAGCACCGAGCGCAACCGCACGACCGATACAAACTGTCGAACGGTTACGCGCTGGCCCTTAACCATCCAAGGCCCACGGGCACATAGCCGCCATATGACCTCACGCACATATAAAAAAAGGTCTGAGTCCAAACCACAGGACAACGGTCGGTGCACCGGTGGTTCTATGCACAACACATGTGACCAGGCTATATTAAAAGGGCTATGTTAAAACACATATGCGTGCTTGTGGTCATATTACAACACATACGACCAGGGTTTAGTTTGAATGTGCGCGCAAAGGTTTAAACCGTGGCCATATTACAATATAACATAACCAAGGGTTGGGGCTAGGCCCCAGCCCGACCCCCCGCCCAAACTTACAACATTTGAATTCAAATAGAATCCACACCATATAGTGTTAAGAAACACTATGGTGGTGCATTGGTTGGTGGTCTTTGCCAAAGCTTTGCACGTGGGTGGAGGTCACGGGGTCGAATCCGGTGGACTCCAAATAATTTTTAAACCAATATATAGGGGACACGTGGCGGCCATTGATTGGGCCACATGTCAACATTCCATTCGCTGCAAACAAGCTATGTCACCTGCCAACTATCCAAATAGCTTCTTGCCACGTGTCATACGACCTGCCACGTCAGCGTTCGTACAGACTGTATGGACTGTACAGTCAGCATCCGTTTTTTTGGCATGTTTGTCATTTGGAACAGAACGCGATATCTCTTGGTCCCAACGTTCGTTTTAACCCAAACGAGTTGTGTTGGGTTCATAGCAACGAGACCTATGCTTCCATTCAATTTGAAGCAATTCCGAGCACTTTGAATTTTTGAGCAAAATTTGATCCCCTGGATCACACCTCCCCATTGGAAAGCTTTTGGACCTCCAAAAGACTATTTTTAGTCTATTTGAAGATGAGGGTATAGCTCCCTCACCTTTCCAACCTCAATCCACTTGGCTTTGCTTGGAT